>OX465284.1:64223644-64355132 GCA_949987705.1 Thereva unica
ATGACCTTGTTCGAGTGTTCCTGTGTGGAATATAGCACTAATCACTTTATAATTTGAACCTCTTATATGCAATTTTGCAGAAGTGACAGCTTTGATATCGCATTGCTCAATTTTAATAAACTTTTTATTTTTCAGTTCGAATAATTTCAGTTGTATTATGAGAACAGGTGCTACCGAAATCATTTCCGATTTACCAATCTTTTGAGTGTACCAACAATTTTTACATTGACCACTCAGGGTTTCTCGTTTTCCAAATTCATGATCAATAAGTTGCTGAAGAGTTACAGTATCTCGTTAAGCAATCGTTACTGATAACGAAATTATTATATTTGTTTCCACAGTTGCACTTGTAAATATACAGTTTGGATTGAGACATGTTGTTGTATATCTTACATTATGTTCAACGATATTTCTAATATCGAATTTTTTTTAACTTTAATGTTTGGTAAATCTGGACGATATCTTTCTCTTAGCCAATTGTATTCAACTATTGCTTCAAGATTTACTTTAACACTAGATGGAACAAAATTGATTAAATGCAAACCGTCCAAGAATGTGAGTCTGGACAATGCTACATAAACCTGTCCGGGAGCAAACTAAAAGTACTAATGATAATAAACAACATAAACCTGCATTACTGACTTAAATGTTTCAGTTATATCACTTATTGTGTTGTCCTTATTCTTCCCTTTCATTTGATACCCATCTCGAGGGGTATGTTAAGAAAATGGTAATCGGGCCTCTTCAGATGACCGACGTGGATCTTACGGTATATTGAGTACACTATACCGCTTATTGTGTTCTACTTATGATTACCTTAAATTAGATACCCATGTCGATGGGCTATGTAAAAAAAATTGTTATCCGCTCTCTTGAGATAACCGCCGTGGATCTAAATATATTTTGGGTATACTAAATCGATTATTGTGTTCTACTTATCATTCCCTTTCTTTTGATACCCATGTCGAGGGGGTTGTGAAGAAAATAGTAATGCGTCCTCTTGAGGTGGCTTCGGTGGATCTAACTAGATATTGAGTATGCTATATTGCTTACTGTCTTCTACTTAAGATACGTTTTCAATTGATACCTATGTCGAGGTGGTGGTGAAGAAATGGTAGTCCGCCCTCTTGAGACGGCTGCCATGGATATAAAGACATAGCTTTTTGTATTCTACTTATCATACCCTTTCATTTGATACCCATGTCGAGGGGGTTGTGAAGAAAAAATGGTAATACGTCCTCTTGAGGTGGCCTCGGTGGATCTAACTATTTATTGAATATACTATATTGCTTATTGTATTCTACTTATCATACCCTTTCATTTGATATCCATGACGTGGGGGTTGTGAAAAAAATGGTAATCCGCCCTCTTGAGATGACCGCCATGGATCTAACCAAATATCTAGTATATTATATCGCTTATGGTATTCTACTTATGATACCCTTTCAATTGATACCTATGTTGAGGTGGTGGTGAAGAAATGGTAGTCCGACCTCTTGAGACGGCCGCCATGGATATAAAGACATAGCTTATTGTATTCTACTTATCATACCCATTCATTTGATACCCATGTCGTGGGAGTTGCGAAGAAAATGGTAATGCGTCCTCTTGAGATGGCTTCGGTGGATCTAACTAGATATTGAGTATACTATATTGCTTACTGTCTTCTACTTAAGATACGTTTTCAATTGATACCTATGTCGAGGTGGTGGTGAAGAAATGGTAGTCCGCCCTCTTGAGATGGCCGCCATGGATATTAAGACATAGCTTATTGTATTCTACTTATCATACCCTTTCATTTGATACCCATGTCGAGGGGGTTGTGAAGAAAATGGTAATGCGTCCTCTTGAGGTGGCCTCGGTGGATCTAACCAGATATTGACTATACAATATTGCTTATTGTCTTCTACTTAAGATAGAATTTCAATTGATACCTATGTCGAGGTGGTGGTGAAGAAGTGGTAGTCCGCCCTCTTGAGACGGCCGCCATGGATATAAAGACATAGCTTATTGTATTCTACTTGTCATACCCTTTCATTTGATACCCATGTCGTGGGGGTTGTGAAGAAAATGGTAATGCGTCCTCTTGAGGTGGCCTCGGTGGATCTAACTATTTATTGAATATACTATATTGCTTATTATATTCTACTTATCATACCCTTTCATTTGATATCCATGACGAGGGGGTTGTGAAAAAAATGGTAATCCGCCCTCTTGAGATGACCGCCATGGATCTAACCAGATATTGAGTATATTATATCGCTTATGGTATTCTACTTATGATACCCTTTCAATTGATACCTATGTCGAGGTGGTGGTGAAGAAATGGTAGTCCGCCCTCTTGAGACGGCCGCCATGGATATTAAGACATAGCTTATTGTATTCTACTTATCATACCCTTTCATTTGATACCCATGTCGAGGGGGTTGTGAAGAAAATGGTAATGCGTCCTCTTGAGGTGGCCTCGGTGGATCTAACCAGATATTGACTATACTATATTGCTTATTGTCTTCTACTTAAGATACAATTTCAATTGATACCTATGTCGAGGTGGTGGTGAAGTAGTGGTAGTCCGCCCTCTTGAGACGGCCGCCATGGATATAAAGACATAGCTTATTGTATTCTACTTATCATACCCTTTCATTTGATACCCATGTCATGGGGGTTGTGAAGAAAATGGTAATGCGTCCTCTTGAGGTGGCCTCGGTGGATCTAACCAGATATTGACTATACTATATTGCTTATTGTCTTCTACTTAAGATACAATTTCAATTGATACCTATGTCGAGGTGGTGGTGAAGAAGTGGTAGTCCGCCCTCTTGAGACGGCCGCCATGGATATAAAGACATAGCTTATTGTATTCTACTTATCATACCCTTTCATTTGATACCCATGTCGTGGGGGTTGTGAAGAAAATGGTAATGCGTCCTCTTGAGGTGGCCTCGGTGGATCTAACTATTTATTGAGTATACTATATTGCTTATTGTATTCTACTTATCATACCTTTTCATTTGATACTCATATCGAGGGGGTTGTGAAGAAAATGGCAATCTGCCGTCTTGAGACGACAGCCATGGATCTAACCAGATATTGAGTATATTATATCGCTTATGGTATTCTACTTATGATACCCTTTCAATTGATACCTATGTCGAGGTGGTGGTGAAGAAATGGTAGTCCGCTCTCTTGAGACGGCCGCCATGGATATAAAGACAAAGCTTATTGTATTCTACTTATCATACCCTTTCATTTGATACCCATGTCATGGGGGTTGTGAAGAAAATGGTAATACGTCCTCTTGAGGTGGCCTCGGTGGATCTAACTATTTATTGAATATACTATATTGCTTATTGTATTCTACTTATCATACCCTTTCATTTGATATCCATGTCGTGGGGGTTGTGAAGAAAATGGTAATGCGTCCTCTTGAGGTGACCTCGGTGGATCTAACTATTTATTGAGTATACTATATTGCTTATTGTATTCTACTTATCATACCTTTTCATTTGATACTCATATCGAGGGGGTTGTGAAGAAAATGGTAATCCGCCCTCTTGAGATGACAGCCATGGATCTAACCAGATATTGAGTATATTATATCGCTTATGGTATTCTACTTATGATACCCTTTCAATTGATACCTATGTCGAGGTGGTGGTGAAGAAATGGTAGTCCGCCCTCTTGAGACGGCCGCCATGGATATTAAGACATAGCTTATTGTATTCTACTTATCATACCCTTTCATTTGATACCCATGTCGAGGGGGTTGTGAAGAAAATGGTAATGCGTCCTCTTGAGGTGGCCTCGGTGGATCTAACCAGATACTGACTATACTATATTGCTTATTGTCTTCTACTTAAGATACCCTTTCATTTGATACCTACGAGTATGTCGAGGTGGTGGTGAAGAAAATGGTAATCCGCCCTCTTGAGACGCGTACCATGCGTACACTTTTTGTTAATCATCGAAATGATAGGGAATACTATTTGACATCAACAGTGCTGGATTTGACTAACTTGTAAAGAATATGCCATATTTTTAGAAATGAATTACGATTACGAACTCGGCATTCGGTATTTCAAAATTTTACTCTACATTTGTACTGTGAACTACACGTTTTTTATAGTATCTAACGCAATCTGATACCATAGTTTCGACTAACCACTTTAAATGAATACATTTTGTTAATCATCTAATGCCATCTGGCATCAACAGTTCGAGTAAACACTTTTCGACTAACTAGTAGCACCATCTCCTTTATTGAGCAATTGAAATAACTTAGAGCGCCATCTGACAGAATAATTTTGAGTACCCACTTTTTTAGACTGAAGGAGAAGAAAAAAGTTCGATTCGTAATGTAAAAAATGTAAAAATAAAGAAAACGAGGAATGATAGGGAAAAAAACTCATGGAATAATAAATTATTTATATTTTGGTTATCGGTTACAAATGAAAAATTACTTATATTGCTTATAAAAAGGTGATAAATCACATAATTTTATAAAAAAACACCTTGTTTTCTATGTTTAGGCGTAAATAAGGCATTAGCTGTTTGCCCTTACGAACTCGGCAAACTACCGCTTGCCTTGATGTACAAAACGAGGAGTATTGGCCAATACTGTGAGTTTTCTTTTTATCTTGAGCTCATATCTATGTAACTATAATAATGAAACCTTAATATTGTTGACTTTGCTCATTTAATTTTAATAGTGGACAAGGAATTATAAATTATTGTCGTGGTTGATGGTTATTCGTTGTAATTGTTGTTCTGATGATTAAATGGTTATAATTAATAGAATGACCATGCGTTAAATTTGTTTCTGGTGGAATGGTTGAGGGAGGGGGTCATTCCTTTTCAGGGTGATGCGGCTCAGGCGGTGCCGGGAGGATGATGGGCGGAAGTCAAGGTTGCACAGACACAGGTAAGTGGTGAACCAACCGCGGTAAGCCCCGGCCACACACCCCACGACCCCTCCGGCGAGCTAGACAACTCCGTGTGGCCGGCGTAGGAGTTCCGGATTTTCTTTTTATTTCTTATGTATGGTGTTGGCTCCTTGGCCATGCTCTTCCGGGCTTGTGGCTAAGGGGGTAACACCTCGCATAAGTGGCGCCCACTATTTATATCGCGCCATTATGATGGTACATAAATGGCGCCCAACGTGGCTTTTAAAGCCCGTTGACTGTCCTACACGGACCTTGCAGTTAAAATTTTTCTGGTGTTTAGTACCACTTGTGCCTTCACGGACAAACATTTGATTTTTTTTTGTTGTTTATGGTTCACCACACTTACCCAGCGCTCGCCGTGGGCTAAGGTAGTACCGCGAGGCCTTAGCCTTTGTCTGTTTTGCCGAATTTTTTTTCAGCGCTTGTCCAAATTCTATGTGAATTTTTATTTGTCTTCGCTTTTAGGCCTGTCCGTTCACTTACGCGGTAACTTCTTCTTTTTGGAGTAGCTTCGAACCATGCTGACCTGCACGGCTTGCTAACAAGCGAGTGGTCGCTTGGCTATGCGTGCAGGTGTAGTAGTGGTTCATCCCTGTCCTGTTTCTAGGGTCGGCGACTCTGGTATCAGGCGTGATACCGCCTGCCACTGCGTCGGTCCGTGAACAGGATCCTCTTTTAATTTTCCTGGTGGAAGGTGAAGTTGGTACAAGGGCTTAACCGTCTTTGGTAACAGGCGTGTTAACGCCTGCCACTGCGCCCCTTGTTCCTTCGGAAGGTCCATCCAGCTTTTTTAAATTCTATTTTTTTGTTTATGTCCTGAGTTTTTTTTTTCGTCTGTTCCTCCCAACTGATTGATTTTCCGAAAGGTAGCTCAGTTGTGGTTGAACAGCGGATTCCCCAAATTTTTTTATTTTTGAAGAAGTTTCCCTTACGTGGCGATGCGATTTTGAGTTCCGTTTCCGTTCTTCGTTCGGGTTTACCTGAAGCTGGGTCGGCGACCTGGACGACACTTGGTAATGACTATGCTTCATAGTTTTCACCAACTGACATCGAGGACCTCGACATGCGGGAGCCCTGAGGGGAATTGTCGTCTGCCTCAACCATTCCACACTTAGATTGAAGTAAAGCTTATACACTAATCTATATAGACACTCATACACTTTGATTGTTTTGTCACTACACACTAATCACTGTTGATTTTTTTCGGGGGTTGCATACCATATTATTAACCTCTAATTGATTTGGTTATTTCCACTCTTTGCGTACAGGTTATCGTTTGTTTTGTTTTGAGTATATCGGGGGGTTAATTTTGCTTCAAATTTTACTTTGATTTTTTTGAATTGTATAGTTGTCGGTACCCTGCTTGTTATCTCCGCAAGGTTAACGGATCTTTAGTATTATTGAAGTGAATTGAGGCATGGAACTTAGAAGTGGGAAATCTGCGGGTGCAACTGCTGGTGGAAGTAATCTTCGTAATGTCGCTGGTCTTAGTAATGGCACCGAAGCCGGCCAAGGTGATACACCCACCGCCCCCGACCCTACTCCTTCGCTAGAGGAGCGAGTTTTACAGTTGAGTCAACTAGTAACCACGCTTCTAGCTCAGCAGCGACCAGTTGAAATGCCCGAGATCCCTCGCGGCTCCAGTGACCAGGTTTTGTTACCAGCCGGGAATCCGCAGGCAGACGGCGGAACAGCTTCGTCAGTGGCGACTCAACACCGCAAGTCTCCGGTTACTTCCTGGAACCTAAAGTTCTCCGGCGAGGACAAAATGTTGTCGGCGGAGGAGTTTCTGTTCCGGGTGGAGCTGAAGGCTCGCGATGGTGGAGTTAGCCAATCAGAGGTCTGCCGTAGTCTCTCGTCGTTGTTGACTGGCCGAGCCGCCGATTGGTACTGGTCTCAATTTCGGCGACAATTTTTAGATCCTGATTGGGAAACTGTGACAGTACAGTTCCTTAGGTATTTTCGTAGTCGGGAATCAGACGAAGAATTGATATTACAAATGATGGATACCAAGCAACATAATCAATCTTTCGACGATTTCACTGCTCAGCTGCTGTCGCTGCACAACAGAATGGCTCAGCCAATGTCTGAAAGCGGATTATTAGGAATCGTAGTCCGAAATTTGAATTTCACCTTGGGGTCAGCGGTAATCGGGCATCGTTTCACCAGCATGGCCCAATTGCGCGATACTTGTATCCGAGTTGAACGCTGGCAGAAACAGAAGCGGTTAGAGCGTAGGCCTGATCGACAGATACACGAAGTTGAACACTCGCCGTTATATTCTTCTGATCAAATACCACCGGACATGTCTTCACCAGGAGTAGAAGCGATAACCTCTTCGCGTCAGTTCCAGACGAATCCACGACCTTTACGTTGTTGGAATTGTCAACAACCGGGTCATCCATTTATGGACTGCCCGTCTGAAACTCGTGGCTTATTTTGCTACAAGTGTGGCAAGCCAGGAGTCGTCACGCCAGTGTGTCCCACCTGTCAGGGAAACCGGAGCGGGGGTGCGATATCGAACGGGAGTCCGCGCCCGAGCTAAGCTCGCCCGTTTTCCCCACACATTCTTCACATACACCTGATATGACTACCATCAGCGACTTTACGTCAACTGATGCTCTTCCTGTTTTTCCCTCTGAGGAGGTTAAACTTTCGTTCCTTTCCCGTTGGAAGAGATATATCTCCACTCGTGCCCGCATCTTTTCGGAGCCACCTTTCGTGGACTCCCTAACCTCCAAGCATACCCCTCCCCAAATTAGGGTACGAGCTAAGGAGAAGCGACAATGTTTGCAGAAAATTGTTTCTGCCTTCATCTCTGATTCGTCAGATCCTCGGCTGTTTACGAAGGTCCTGTTAGCTACAGCGCCGTAGCGAGGGTCTCGGGGGCCCTTGTGCAAGATTTCGTAAGGGGCCCTTGAAAATGAATTTAAAAAAAAAAACAAAAGTGATTTCGTTCGCTCGTACAACGCGAGAGCACGAGAAGTATAAAACAAAAGAGCGTTGTGCCTAAAGGTGAAATTTCATGTGGGCGTCAAGCGTTGAGCGTCAAGTGTTTTCAATGCAACAGAAAGAGAGCGACTATATTTCTTTCTCTGTCTGTTGCATTGTAAAAACTTAACGCTCGACGCTTGACGCTCCCATGAAATCTCTACTTAAAGGTCTTATTCATAGGGGCGTCAAGCGTCGAGCGTCAAGTTTGTACTGGTTTTTACGAAACAGAAAGAGAAAGATATATTTCTGCACTTGTCTGTTGTATTGTAAAAAACTTTACGCCCAATGCCTGACGCTCATCCCATGAAATCGCTACTTAATGCATGTAAATAATAAAATCATAAGCTCTCTAACAAAGCAGCGTTCATTAAAAAAAGGAAAACATTTTCTATTAAATACTAATAAGAGCGTTCTAGAAAAAAAAGTTTCCCAGGGGCCCTTTCCATAAAAAAGTAGATCCAATTTCATACAATGTTATAAAAACGTTATCGAAGCTCTTTTCTAGCTCATACTTTAAAACGAATTCTAAAAAAAAAAAAAAATCTTCGGGGGCCCCTCAGGGCCGGGGGCCCTGGTGCGCCGCACCGCCTGCACATGCCTAGTTACGGCGCTGGTTAGCTAACGAAGAAGTGGTTGGTTTGTTGGACAGTGGTGCCACTGTTAGCTGTTTGGGAAGAGATGCCGAAGCGTTTCTAGCTAGTCATCCCGAAGTGACAGTCTACACTTTGCGCTCTGTAGTGCATACTGCTGACGGGGCTCCGCAGAGACTTTGCGGTTATATTCGAGTTCCAATCTCCTTTGGGGGAAGGACCCGTGATATAACCATCTATGTGGTGCCCAGTCTCAGCCAGAGACTGTACCTAGGGATGGATTTTTGGAATCTTTTCGGCCTAGCTCCCCAAATAGTCGGCGAGATAAACGCTCCATCCGTGTCTGCAAAAATGCACGACTTAACGTCTACGCAATGCGAACGGTTGGAACGCGTCAAGGCCAGATTTCCCTCTTTTGATGTCTTCGGACTGGGAAAAACTAACCTGGAGGAACACATCATTGACACTGGTGACTCAGTTCCCATTAAACAGAGGCATTATCCAGTCTCACCCGCTGTACAACAGCTGATGTATGGTGAGTTAGACAGGATGCTGTCGCTGGGGGTGATTGAGCCATCAAATAGTCCCTGGAATTCTCCAGTGGTGTTGGTTCGTAAACCAGGTAAGGTCCGCCTGTGCCTTGACTCTCGCAAGGTGAACAGTGTCACTGTCAAAGACGCCTACCCTCTTCCACACATTGATGGTCTACTTGGTCGTCTTCAAGACACCAAGTTCATCACGAGCTTAGACCTGAAGGACGCCTTCTGGCAAATCCCTTTAGAGAAGAAGTCGCGAGAGCGGACAGCTTTTACTGTCCCTGGTCGTCCACTGTACCAGTTCACAGTTATGCCTTTCGGCTTATGTAACGCCCCACAGCGCATGTGTCGCTTGATGGATAAAACCATCCCGGGCCATTTACGTGAAAACGTTTTTGTCTATCTGGACGACCTGCTCATAGTTTCACCTGACTTTGACTCCCACCTAAAGCTTTTGGACGAAGTGGCCAGCTGTCTCCGTCGTGCGGGGTTAACCATCAATTTAACTAAAAGCAAATTTTGCGTGACTGAAGTCAAGTATCTCGGCTTCATAATCGGTGATGGGACTCTGAAAACCGATCCTAACAAGGTGACGGCCATCATGGACTTCCCAACTCCGAAGTCTCATAAGCAGACCCGGAGGTTCTTGGGAATGACCGGATGGTATCAGCGTTTTATACCCAATTATGCTAGCGTGGCTTCTCCAATCACGGATTGTTTGAAGTCTAAATCTTTTAGTTGGACTGATGAGGCCCAGCAGGCGTTCGAGACCTTGAAAAAGCTGATGACGGAAGCTCCTCTTTTAGTCACTCCAGATTTTTCTAAGCCTTTCTATATTCAGTGCGATGCCAGCAGGACTGGTGTAGGTAGTGTGCTTTTTCAAAAGGACATGGATGGAGGAGAACATCCGATTGCTTATATGTCCAAGAAATTGAACGGGGCACAACGGAACTACACCATTACTGAGCTCGAATGCTACGCAGCCGTGCTGAGTATAAAGAAGTTTAGAGCGTATGTTGAGGGACAGACTTTCACGGTCATTACTGACCATGCAAGTCTAAAATGGCTCATGAGCCAGAAGGAGCTCAACGGTCGTTTAGCCCGGTGGAGTCTTAAGCTTCAGGGGTTCGACTTTACAATCGAACATCGTAAAGGCACCCACAATGTGGTTCCCGATGCCTTGTCACGCATGGATTGCGTTGACGAATTGTCCCTGTGCTTCGACGTGGACTTAAATGCCCCGTCTTTCAAGTCCCCTGAATATCTTCGTCTGGGTGATAGCCTCAGGCAAGCCTCACCGCAGCTACCAGACCTGCGAGTGGAAGATGGGTACGTTTTCAAGCGTACATCACCACGTACTGGAAACCCGATTGTTGGCGACCTGACCTGGAAGTTGTGGATTCCGAAGGAATTGACCGCGTCGCTCGTCGTATCGTATCATTCGCCTCCCCAAGCCTCGCATGGTGGAGTAGGGAAAACCCTAGCCCGATTGCGATGCAAGTACTTTTGGCCAGGTATGGCAAAACAAGTTCGGGAATTCATCGCCAAGTGTGAGGTCTGCAAGACCACCAAAGCCCCCAGCTCAGTACTTCGACCACCTATGGGAAACCCTATGGATGCGTCGAGGCCGTTCCAATTTTTATACGTCGATTTCTTAGGTCCTTATCCCAGGTCGAAGAAAGGCCACACGGCAGTATTTGTTGTATTGGATGCTTTCACCAAGTTTGTCTTCCTGCACCCCGTGTCCGCTGAGACCACGGCGGTGGCCGTCAAGTTTCTCGAGCAAACTATCTTCCATACCTTTGGAGTCCCTGAAACGGTCTTCTCCGACAATGGTCGGCAATTCACCTCCAAAGAGTTTGCTAAATTACTACAGGAATATGGCGTGCACCATGTGCGCACGGCTGTATATTCGCCGCACCCCAACGCTTCCGAGCGGGTAAATAGATCCATCCTAACCGCCATTAGGGCGTATTTAAAGGAGGATCATCGTGAGTGGGATAGACATCTGTCGTCCATTGAATGTGCTCTTCGTAGTACCCACCACGAGGCGATCGGCATGTCCCCGTATCAGGCCCTGTTTGGTAGCCATATGATCCTGCACGGATCAGCATATCCAGTCCTGAAGAAACTGAACGTTTTACAGGAGGGTGACATAGCTTTTCTACCATTGACGGATAAAATGCAGATGCTTCGAGAGCGGATTGCTGTTAATTTAGCCGCCGCACACATCAGACATAAAACCCAATACAACTTGCGGTGTCGTGTGGGCAGTTTTCGTCCCGGAGATGAGGTTTACCGGAGAACTTTCTGGGTGAGTAACCGAGCGGGTCGTTTCAGTGCCAAGTTGGCACCCCGGTTTCGGAAAGCTCGGATACGTACAAAGATTGGAACCAGCTTGTACGAGTTGGAGGATTGGGCCGGTAAGAGCATAGGGGTATATCACGCCAAGGACCTACGTCGTTGATTTTCCTCAAGGTTTCACTTTCATCTATTTGGTTTTTGGTCAGGCTGTGGGTGTACCTCGGCGAATTAGTTGCCTGTCGTCCTACTGGGGGAGTCCCATGCAATGTGGGATTGCGTGAGATTAACTTCATGGTACGAGAGGAGACCGGTTCTGGCGAGGATGTCTGTAAGTTAACAGGAACCGGAGGGGGACAATATGGAATTGCCTCCAGCCGGATCCTGGTACTTCCAGATATTCTTCCGAGCGAATCTACTGACTGCTCCACTTTTTTCAAAGGTTGGCGTAAGCACTCCTCTAACCTCGTTTCGAGTTACTCCTCTTACCTGTGATGCCCGGCTAACTCACTAGAACATGAGACTCCTATCCTCAGGTCGTGAGTCGAGTCCCACATTGGCGCCCAAAAATATTAGACCTATGGCATAAAAACCGTCCGTTATTTTCGGCTCCTCACTGCCTCGCGAGTCGGCCTCGTGGACCCGAGGGTATGTAACGGTCAGTTTTGCCTAAATATCTACTTGACTAAAAAATTACTGTGGGGAAGAAAATCGAGTAGTTGGTTGGGAACAAAAAGTAGGCGGGGAGAAATGGAAAAAAATAAAAAAATAGGAGTTCGAACTTTGACGTATGAAAAAATGGACTGAACAATATTTTTGGTCCGGGAAAAAAGTTGATGTTCGGGAAAATTAAAAAGAAAATAAAAGAGGAAAAAATCCGTTAGGAACACCTAAAGCCTCGGCCACGATACGAGCGGCCAGCGGCGAGCGGCGAGCGGTGAGCGGCGAGCGGCAGAGCGGTGGTGGTCAGGATACGAGCGGCGATTCGACTTGTTCAGTAGTAGAAAAGCTATCTCCGGAAGATATGCTAAAAGTATGGAGTTTAAGTGATAATATTTTGTTGAAAAGGCGTATTCTCAATAAATTAATTTATAATAGGAAATATGGAGTTCATCCCATTAACGAGCGAAGAAGAAGGTTTGGTGAATATCACCATCTATCTTTTGGGTTAAGAAAAGATAAAATTCGTGTTTTCGAATACACCAGAATGTCAATTGAAACCTTTAATTACATTCTGGGCAAGATAAGCCATCTTTTACAATATTTTTTTACACTTTTTTTCCATTGCTACAACAAAATAATAACAGAGCGGCGAGCGGCACCAAAAAAATTTAATGTCTCGGATTAGCGGCGAGCGGCACTTCAGTATTGCCGCTCTGCCGCTCACCGCTCGCCGCTCGTAACGTGGCCGGATTCAAGCGTTTTCCATATAAAACTATACAAACATAAAGCTCAGAATCGCCGCTGTGCCGCTCTGCCGCTCACCGCTAGCCGCTCGCCGCTCGTATCGTGGCCGAGGCTTAAGACTGGCTGAAGTAAAAACCGTCATTATTTAGTTTATTTGAACAAAAATACCAGTTCGTGTCGAATTATCATCAAGCCGGACTATTTTGGTGACTAGTTTGGTGCTGTGTATTCTAGTCGAAAATACAAGAAGGATTTAGGCCCAACCAAAACATTAACAAATAGAAAAGTAGTGTGAAGAGGCACCGAAGGGGATACCAGCAATACAAAAATTGCTTTAGTTTATGGAGCCGGATATGCAGGTTTCGGTTTTATGTAGCTGGAATTTTTAACCGGAAAAGTGCGGATTGGTGTTAATCTGTACCAACTGTTTTATTTATTTAAGGGGAAGGACCCGGTGTTTCTAGTTCTTCGTTTATCTGTCACCCAAAATTTCAGAAAACACGGGAAAAACGGGTAGAGAAATGGTTTAAGATCAGAAGACCGAGGGGGATGGAGACCAGACAGAAGCTTATCCAAAGTCACTCGAAAATGTTTAAAATAGAACAATTAGCTGATGAAAATTAGATGATACTTATCACACTAGTATAAATACGGAACTTCAGGTAATTAAGCAACACCTATAGTGCATCCACAACAGCTGGATCATAGATAATAAAACAAACAAAACATACACAAAATAAAATAATCAAAACTTCTCTTTTTTGCTTAAATAAAAAAAAAAAAAAAAAAAATTAAACAGAAAAAAAATATTCATTACTAAAATAATAATATTAAATAGTAGTTAGTATTACATTTATAATATTTATAATATTCTTGATAATTATTTGTGAATTCGTGTTGCTCCTTGTCGGATCTATTTTCTTCTTTGTTGGTTCCGAAGTGATTCTATTGATTGTAATCACGTATGTACAAAACGAGGAGTATTGGCCAATACTGTGAGTTTTCTTTTTATCTTGAGCTCATATCTATGTAACTATAATAATGAAACCTTAATATTGTTGACTTTGCTCATTTAATTTTAATAGTGGACAAGGAATTATAAATTATTGTCGTGGTTGATGGTTATTCGTTGTAATTGTTGTTCTGATAATTAAATGGTTATAATTAATAGAATGACCATGCGTTAAATTTGTTTCTGGTGGAATGGTTGAGGGAGGGGGTCATTCCTTTTCAGGGTGATGCGGCTCAGGCGGTGCCGGGAGGATGATGGGCGGAAGTCAAGGTTGCACAGACACAGGTAAGTGGTGAACCAACCGCGGTAAGCCCCGGCCACACACCCCACGACCCCTCCGGCGAGCTAGACAACTCCGTGTGGCCGGCGTAGGAGTTCCGGATTTTCTTTTTATTTCTTATGTATGGTGTTGGCTCCTTGGCCATGCTCTTCCGGGCTTGTGGCTAAGGGGGTAACACCTCGCATAAGTGGCGCCCACTATTTATATCGCGCCATTATGCTGGTACACCTTATAGCCCTAACAACCTGGCAGGTATAATTGGTGGGTAAGCAGCTGGAAGCGTACTGTTTCATGTGGGCATAAGGATGGTTTATATTGGTAATCTGTATTTTTTATTTATACAGTTCCCAATTGACACATTTTGTTCGTTTGAAATACCCATCTGTACGGTTTAGAGACACTAATTTATGGAAATAGGTGTCGTATTTTATTACTAGTAAGGGTTTTTGATTGATATAGGCTCCGGTGGGCAGGGCATCTAGCTCGTATGAGTGAAGATGAACCTGCTCGGAAAGTTCTCTGCGGTAAGACCTATGGGGTGCGACAGCGAGGGAGGCCCAACCTTCGCTAGAAGGATGGCGTGGACCAGGACGCTCAGAGTTTAGGGATGCCAAACTGGATGACATCGGCTCAGAATCGGGACCGGTGGAGAGAACAGTTGCGCGAGGCCAGGACCGGATCCCGGTTGTAGAGCCGTTAAAGAAGAAGAAGAAGGGTTTTTGATTACATTTTTTGTTCGTGAGTACGCCTCAATATAAAAGAACAAAAAAACATACAATAAATATAACAAAAAAACAAAAGCATACACAAAAGAAAAGAAAATATTTATTCATGCTTTAATTTATTACTATACAATAATTTTAAGTGCAGTTAGTATTAATTTTAATCTTATTTATAATTGTTTGTAAATTTGTTTGCTCCTTGTTGGAAATATTTTTTTTCTTCTTGTTTTTTCCGGGCAATTTGTTCTCCCTTAAATTGAACCTGGTATTTTTGATATCGTTTGTAAGAAAACGGGACGTTTTGGTACCAATGCGACGAGTTTTTCAAAATCTTTCATCGAACGGAGTTATCTAGATATGTGTAATTGTAGATGAATGTTTTTGAATTTGAGTATGTTGAAGTTGTTGCTGATGATGAAGATGAATTTTCATAGTCACAGGTAAGTGGCGAACCATGATAAGTATCCACACCCCGGCCACACACCCCACGACCCAAACCGGCGAGCTAGCGAACTCCGTGTGGCCGGCAGCATATCCCCTAACAGAAGGATCGGCGATTGGGGAGGATACGAGTTTCCGATTTGTTTTATGTCTGGGATTGCGCTCTTGGTCAGGATTTTCCGGGCTTCTGGCTAAGGTGGGCAATACCTCGCATAAATGGCGCCCATTGCATACTCGCGCCATTATGCTGTTACACTCGTTCATTTGATACCCATGTCGAGGAAGGTGTGAAGAAAATGGTAATCCGCCTTCTTGAGATGCCCGCCATGGACCAAACGATATATTGATTATACTATATTGCTTATGGTGTTCCACTTATCATACACTTTCATTTGATAGATATGTCTCGGGTGTTATGAAGAAAATAGTAATCCGCCTTCTTGAGATGGCCGCCATGAATCTAAAGACATAGCCTACTGCATTCTGTAGGGACATCATCCTACTACTTCCGGGCTTACTTATCTAAGGAGATATGTTTCTAAAAACATAATCGACTGAGGGTATGAAGATAATAAAAATATTAACCAGTTGTCAACGAGATAAAAATATATCGAGTTTTTAAATTTTGACTTAAATTATAAAATAAATAACCAGCATTACAATAAATAATTATAATGTAAAAGTTAACTGAATAAAATAAACCAAGTGTAAAGTATGATGTGTATCTGAACAATAAATAAATTTATAAAGTTAGAAATCAAGAAAAGACTATTTATTACTGGAAGACGAAGCGAAAGCTATTAGGAAGCGGACTCCTAAAATTCTTCTTATAATGCCTTTTCATTTGATGCCCATGTCGAAGGCTTGTGAAGAAAATGGTAATCCGCCTTCTTGAGATGACCACCATGGACCAAACGATATATTGAGTATACTATAGTGCTTATGGTGTTCTACTTATCATACTCTTTCATTTGATACCCACGTCGAAGGGGTTGTGAAAAATATTTCAATCCGCCCTCCTGAGACAGCCGCCAGGAATATAACCGGGCGCTTTCAGTAATGCAGGATGCGTGCGCAATTGACTTATTCAGTCATTGAAAGCTTTACACTTTCAATTGCTGAATAAGTCATCTGCGCACGCATCCTGCATTACTGAAAGCGCCCGGTATATTGAGGATACCATATTGCATTTTCATCGCAGCTTAAGCTCTATGCAAAACTTAAGCAAGATAGAATATACGGAAGTATTTGAAAAATCGATTGAAAAATTTGTTGTGTGAACAAAACAGTAATCCTTTCCGTTGAGACGGCCCCAAGGACCTCACGGTATAATGAGTATACCATAGTGCATTGTCATCGGAGCTGAAGGTGTATGCAAAATTTCAGGTTGATCGGGTAACCAGAAATATTCGAAAAATCGATTACAAGATTTGTACCGGACAAACAGACAGACAAGAAAGCGAGCTAATAAAGAACGTTTTAAAATAGAAGTTCTGAAGCTCAGTGTGACAAAGGAAAAGAGTTGATCGAGAAATTGGATGATCTTTTTGACATTGATCATGCCGATAGACTAACAATAATGAGATTTGAAGATAATATTTTTTAACTTCCCAGTATAGGAAGTTATTGTAATCGGTCCGAAAATCGAAATCGAAAATTTCAACGTATTTTCATCTTTCAAGGTCCCAGGAGCATTTTAAGTAAAAAATTGGGAGGAAGTATGTGTGTGTGTGTGCGTACGGATGTGGTCATTTTTTCCTGCACGATATCGCGCGAACCAAAACTGATATCGACTTCATTGAGGTGTCGTTCGAAGCGTATTAACCGAAATATGATCTGAAAAGATTTTCATGAAATTCGGTCCTGCCGTTTTTTTGTTTAAGCGACGTAAGTGATTTTTGTTCATGTACGATATAGAACGAACCAACCATGATACCGACTTCTTTGAGGTGCCGATCGTAGCGTATTACCGAAAGTACGCTTTGAAAAGATTTTCATAAAATTCGATCAAGCGGTATCTATGTTTAAAGGGCGTAAGTGATTTTTGTACATGCTCGATGGAACGCAAACCAAAAATGATATTGACTTCATTGAGGTGCCGATCGAAGCGTTGGAATGACATCCGTTCAAAATGAAGTTCACTTTTATGGATTCAGCCGAGCAATAGCTTCCCAAAGAGTCATCACTCGTCAAAATCCGAGTTTTCTTTAAAAACCATTTAACAAATACGTTAACCATTACAAACATGACGAAATTTTCAACCTTTAGTTCAGAACTGTTTGAACGGCGGATTGCTTTCCATGTCCTACAGGTTTGGGAATTGAGTTCATCGCGGGATTTCCAGTGATTACAGTTTGGCCTTTTCGGACAAGTTTGACAAATCCGTTACATTGATTAATTTTGGTACTATCTCCTGAAAACGTTCGAATTGAAAATGAAGTTTTCACCATTGCAGTTTATCATCAGCGCGTCAACACGCTCAAAATGAATTCGCTTTATAGTGTAGCGAACGAAGTGCCAGGGACATGTTTGTTTGCTACTGTTCAAAAAAAAAGTTCTTTAGAAAAGCCAGGCGGATTTACCATTCTTATCGTTATTTCAAAGAGCTTCCTTCCATCATACTGGAAAGTTGATCGTGTGGACCGAAAGGGTCGAACCCACATCCCAACTAGTTTTTACTATGACAACGTCAAAAAGGTCGTCAAGGATGCTTGAGAGGTGTTGACATGAAAGCCTTACAACAAGCAAAAAGAGAAGTCGAAATTTCACAAACACTAAGATGCAAAAGGGAGAAAAGTAGCGCAGTGTAGGGAGGTACCTTCTGTTAGGCCTCAAAGTATTACCAGAGATAACATAATACTCCGTATAAAGATGCGACAGCTAGAACAAAAAACGCGAACGCTTTTTGCCTCGGCAGGCCTCTGAGATTGCCTCCCCCTTAGCAACATGCAACATATTCGAGTTTCTAGCTACACAAGGAGGCGAACGTGGTCATGGTCCGCAGCACAAGACATGCGGTGAGTTTGTGGATAAGGAAACTAGAATTTTAGGGGGGCAAGGAAAGGCACTGACAACAGAATGTTTCTCGCAACATCTTTCTTTCTTTCTCATCTTTCAAACGTTTGCCTCTAGCGCTACATTGAAGGATTTCCCTGATGCTTTGTATTTTAACTATTTCTTGGAACATTCCGTGTATTTTTTTTTAATGACTGTCTGAGATTCACTATCAATTTCACTTGATTTCAAATTCTTGGTGAGAGGATTTGCGATATTTTTAAAATTGGTACTTGGTTGAGGTTTTGGTTACGACTTTTTTTCTGGTATTTCGGTATTGACTAACTCGATTGATTTTAGAAACGAATTTAGGTAATTATTTTTTATTTTATTTTAGCTGAATTTTCGCTATTGGCTTAAAATGTTGGGTTTTGGCTTTTGTTGTAGGTATATTGTGGGTGTAGATTTTTGGACACATTTTTTATAAAAAATGCCACAAAGTCGCACAACCTGGAGAGTTGTTTGTATCACCCAAAGTTGCAAAGCGCATAAGTGCTTTTCATAAATGCTTGTACAATTAAATCCCCGCCAATACAATAAAACAACATCGTACGTCTGCTCAAAACAATTCGATCGTAATTGTTTTGGTAAAAACAAATTAAAAATAGGTTTAATACCTTCCTTGTTATGTGAAAACTCTTCAATTAATGAAAATGAGGAAAGGCTTCATGCCAAGTCAATGTTCAGGGAAAACTTATGACAGAAGGAATTCAGTCTCGGACTTGTAATTACAGGATTTATCCGTTTTAGAGTCCCCTTGTCAACAGTTAATTATTGAGCCGGTAAATATGTATATACATATACTGCAAACAATGTTTGGAAGATGAAAAAAAAGTATATTACGACCGGGTCATTCCATATCAAACCAACCAATGGTTTGGACCTCACCACCTCCGATTGTTATAATTTTTTTATATTTGTTCTTCTGGTGGAAACTAAAAAAAAACAAATTTTCAAATTTTTGACCTGAAAACCTTAAATTTTCAACAAATTTTGAAATCTTTAAATTGATCTAGTTCAAAAACTATTTGACATAGAAAGCTGAAAGTAGCACCAGTTTCTTCTGCTTTAATTTGATATATATTGTTACGAAATTAGCATTGGAAACACTCATCCCCTGTTACTGTACATATAATAATTGAGTTGTCTGTTTCCCAGCTTATGATCTATTTACCTTAGCTTGAATTGCTAATATTTTGTTAATTATCTATATAAATATAATTGGAGTGTCTGTCTGTAATTTCAAAATAATTATGTTTTTTTAAGTTTTTTTGGTTATTTACATGTAATTAAAACAAAATCCACTATTTTTAAAATTTTTGTCTGTCTGTATGTCTGTATGTCTGTCTGTTTGGCCGCGGTAATCTCGGAAACGGCTGGGCCGATCGGGATGGGACTTTCACTGGAAGATTCAGTATTTTTGCGAGCATGTTTTAGGCTATTTATATACACCGTATATTAGCTCTATCTGTATGTATGTATGTATGGATGTATGTATGTAGACAAAACTTAAAACTTGATTTTGACCCACTTCCATATAACCGTTCAACTTCAAATTTTGCACATATATTTAGTTCGGGTGACAATGTAATCTGACCACTTTGTAAAAAAATCAAGATGGCGGTTCCAAGATGGCGGGTGAATTTCGCAATTGGGCTCGCCGATCCCCGACATGGGTATCAAATGAAAGGGGATGATAATTAGAGTACAATTACCTATTTTTTGTCATTATAAATTCAAAATGGCGACCAACTATGCCGGACTCACCTTTTCTTTACAACCCACTCGATATGGGTACCAAACAAAAGGATTTTTTTTGAATAGAAAAGCTTCGGTGAATTGCCAGGAAGACCTTAAATTGACAAGTTTTGCTAATATCTTATAAACTCGATGGAATGAGACCCGTTCTAAACGAAGTGATCTTTTTTGGGTTCTGCACAGCGATAGCCTTCGAACAAAACATCACTTGTCAAAATCCGTTACCCTTTACAAACAGCGCGAATTTTTCAAATCTTGGATTGGCAGTTTTTTTACGGGAAATTGTTGTCTACGCGTGATACAGTTTCAGGAAATTGCGGTTCATCCCGGGAGTTCCAGCAGTTACCGCAAAATTTGTTCTTTTTGGTCAAGTCTGACAAGTACTTAACAGTTACAGTTTTGCTAATATCTCCGGAAAGCTTTGGAATTTTCAAATGAAGTCATTCGCTTCTCAGTTTGTCAGCACGCTCAATACGAATTTGAATACCCGCTTTAGTGCATCGAACGAAATGCGGAGGACATGTTTGTTTGCTAACGTTCAGAAAAAATACATTTTCTAGAAAAATCTGGTGGATTTACTACTATTATAGTTATTTGAACTAGCTTCTCTTGGGATTGCTTTGTCATCAGTTCTGATACTAGCCAATTTTCCACTAGTTCTAAACGTATAACTATTTTGTAAGAAGTCAGTTTATTCCATCTTCGTTCATCATACTGGGAAGTTAATCGTGTGGACCCACATCCCAACTAGTTTTTTTAATGAATGATTTTAGACTTTTTCATCAGGAAGTGGAACTAAAAGTGAAGAAAACGCTTCTCCAAGTGAAAACGGACCAAGCCAACCTACAATATGAAGACAAAAAAAAACATTTCATTAATTCCTGACTTAAGTCCGCTTTGGACAACTGCAAAATAAGTGGCCGTGCAGCTATCTATATTATTAGTGCTGTTGCAGTTGTATTAGGTCATGATATAAATGAGTTAATAATAAATCGTTCAACGTTACAACATCAAAGAAAATTATACAGAATAAGCTATGGATGCGGTGAGCATACATCCTGAAAAAATCGGGAAGTCCCGATTGGAGATTACTCCTGAAAAACGATTGTCTCTAAATATATAAAAAGGCAAAGTAAATGAACCCATATATTTATTTATAATGATTTAATAATTTGTCTTCCGCCAATTTGGAATGACGTCACACAACTAACTGTATTTTTCCTAACATACCCTTCCATTTAATACCCATGTCGGTTTGTCGGGGAACACAATTGCAAAAATCGAATACCATTTTGCAACCGCAATCTTGCCTTTTTTTAAAATTGGTCAGATTGCACTATCAGGAGAACTATGCAAATACATATGTAAAAGATGAAATTGAAGTACTTTTAAGTCTATGTTTTCCGCCATTTTGTGTCGGCCACCATTTTGGATTTGGAATGACGCTACACCACTAATTGTATTGTACCTGTCATGCCCTTTCATTTCATGCCCATTTTGGGGGTCGGGAAACACAAATTCAATAAATCGGGCGCCATCTTAGAACTGCCATCTTTATTTTTTTGCATTGTCTAGTAAACTACGCATATGTTATAAATGCAAAAATCAAAAACAACAAATATATACATGGTATAGAGTCCCATGTAGCATATCTGTTGAGTGAGGATCAGTGATCGTACACGTAACTATGCACGGTCAAAGATGAACAGAAAAGAACAATGCTTTATGTGAAGGTGATCAGTGAACCCTAGTACAGTGCGGTGATCAGTGAACCCTAGTTCAGTTTCTCTTTGAACTGATCGTTTCTTTATTTCCTTAAAAAGACTTTTCACTGTGCTTTTTATTTCATAGCTTTATTATTTGTAAACTGATCTTTATGATTTTGATCATTTTAGAAAGGTAATAATCTGTAGAATGGATAAAAAATATTTATTGACTCTTTTAGTGCCGATAAAATGGTAATTAGGGTTGAAAAAAGTGGAAAAAGTAAACAATCATCATTTTTTAAGATTTCGTTCGCCATGAGCTACCTCTAAATCTTTTCCGATTTGCCTTAAATTTTATATTTCTTAGTTTTTTTGCGGTGAGACTTAGAATCTAAGCATTTTTTTTTTCTCTCCATACAAGATAGGGCCACCCTAATATATATATGTATATAATATAAATTTTCTCATTTTCTTCTTTTGGTTGAAAACTAACATAATCTAAATGCTGAATTAGCTGAAAACAAACACCTCGAATATAAACTTTTAATTTTGTTTTTATTGAATGAATGAGAATATGCTGACCAAGGAAATAAACTCAAGATAGCCACAGTTTTTATCTTTTGTAATATGATATGCCAACACAAAATGTTAAGGAGCAAAATGTTAAGGAATAATTTATAAATTTAATTTAGTCTTGAAAGCCACGGAAAAGCTTTATACATATATATTGAGATGATTATGCGCCATCTGTTTGTGGAGAGGATAAATCAACGATTTTCGGTTGTTGTCTGAATTAAGAATTTATGTACTAAACTAACGAGCGATAAGCGAAGACAACTTCAAGCTGGTCGAAACTTAAGGAAATAAAGAACATACCACAAGGAACCAGAAAACGAAGGTTCCAGAAAGTAGACAAAGGTGGAGCTGCCTATATAAAAGCGCCTGGCAGCCGCTATCGAGTCGGTTTTGATTATAAAGGCGATACACGTGTTCCAAAGTGAAAAGTGGTGATTTATAGTGAAATAAAAAGCGATAATTAGATTTGAATAGTGCGAAATATTAAATTTTCTAGTGATTATAGTGAACTCTAAGAATTATGTTTATTTTTGAATTGTGTTTGGTTTGTAATAAATAAGTTTTGTTTGGATAATTAAAAAGTGTATTCCTTAATTAATCCTACGAATCCGTTAAGCCGTAAAAACGTAACAATTGGTGTCAGAAGTGGGATTAATTAAGAGATAAGTGAAATAGGTGAACTTGAATAATAATTGTGACTGGAATTTAAATTTTGTGCGTGAGAAATAAGGACTTATTAATAAAATGGGTCGAAAGTTAGTGAATTTGCGCACTGTGGAGTTGAAAAGCGAATTAAGTAAGCGCTCGTTGTCAACAGTGGGGGCTAAAATGCCCTAACCGCCCTGCTTCGAGAAGCTATGGTGAACGAAGGTAAGGATCCTGAAACCTACATGTTTGAAAGCGAGGTAGAAGCGGAACCAGAAGAATCGACAGTGAGTATGGCAGAGCTCTTTAAGACATTGATGGTGATGAAAGAAGCGCAAGAACGGTCATCAGCTGCGCAAGAACGGTTATCAGCTGCGCAAGAACGGTCATCAGCTGCGCAAGAACGTGCATCAGCAGAGATGAAGGAAGCGACAACAGAGATCAAGACGGAAGTGTTGGCGTTAAAAGATGAACAGAAATTATTAGCAGTAGCTCATGAACGCTCGTTAGCAGAACTCAAAGAGTCTATGGAAGAACAGAGAAACCAGATGGAGCAAAAATTCGAACTAATGTCACTCTCTGTTGATAAAAAGCTGGATAACGTAAAGGAAAATGTGAGGAATGATCCGGAAAATCTCGAATCTTCCATCAAAGCAAATGTAGAGAATGATCTGGAAAAGCTCGAAAATTCCAGGAGGGAAAATGATGAAAAGTTGAAGATTGAGCTAGAATCGGTCAGAGCCGAGCTAGAAAGGGTAAAGATTCACCACCCAGCGACGGCATCTCACGAAGTCATCGGAGTTAGGAAACTGCAGCCTCCACCTTCGACGGGCAAAGCCCATGGTCTACTTATAAGCTCCAATTCGAAGCAGCAGCAGCAGGCAATTGCTGGACTGAGGAGGAGAAAGCAACGGCCTTAACGTTGTCACTAAGGGGCACAGCAGCAGAAATATTGCAGTCAATACCAGCAGAACATCGCAACAGCTACGGGTTCTTAGTTCAAGCGCTGGAAATGCGTTACGGTGATCAGCACATGCAAGAGGTTTATCGACTTCAACTTCGAAATCGACTTCAAAAGCCAGGAGAAACTTTACAACAACTATGCGCCGATATCGAGAGGTTAGTGCATCTGGCTTATCCTAGCTTCGGCCAAGACTACATCAACGAAGTAGCAAGAGAGGCTTTCCTTAACACTTTTGCTGACCGGGATCTACAACAGGCAGCCAGATTGGCCGGAAAGAAGAATACCGCAGAAGTTTTGGCATATGCTCTGGCATACGAGGCAGCGAGGCAAGCATCAAGAAGTGCAGTCCGCCTCAGAGAGATCCACACAACAGAGGATAGTTGCAACAGAATGAATGCAACGGAAGTACGCGGTCGACTCCGATGCTGGAACTGTAGTGAACCGGGTCATTTGCAAAGGAATTGCAGAAAGCGAAGGAGAGCAGAGTCTCCCGAAAATAGGAGTGGCGGAACTTGCTGTGAAAAATGCGGACATCGGCAGAAAGGTGACCAGAGGGAAGCCGAAAACAATGACTCCGTGTCTCCCCGCAAACAGCAGCAGGGAAACGAATAAAGACTAACTCCATGGGGCGGGAGTTAGTCGGGGAAATCGAAGCCCCCGGTGTCATCATCACCACTATCAAACAACTGCAGCGTAGTGGCAACAGCCTGTAAAATTGGTGCTTCAAAATCTGTTATCCGGGCTGACATGGTCGGCAATAAATGGCTGAAAGACGCACGCCAATACAGACTGAAAACTGCAACAGGAGAGTCAGTACGATTACACGGGGAAATTATGTTGGATGTGGTTCTTGCTGACATTGGATTTTCACATTCGTTCCTGGTAGCTGATATAACAGACGAGTGTATTCTCGGTCTGGACTTTATGAAAGCACATAAAATTCTACTGGACATTGGGAGAGGAAATACTGAAATATGACAACAAGGAGATTCCAATGGCCACAGGATCCACTTGTTATTCGCAGCTTAAAGTAGTCGCTCGTGAAGATACCGTGCTTCCTCCGTGTGCCGAGAAATTGGTACGAGCGATAGTCGATGGTGATCCCGGGAGCTACCGATTTTACCTTATAGAACCAGAAAGAACGGAACAAAGCAAAAATATAGCAATTGGAAAATGTCTGGTGAGCATCGACGACAAGAAGGAGGTATTCGTGAGAGTGCTAAATACTAACGAACGAGAAGTACTATTGAAGAAGGATACGGTTTTGGGAAAAGGAGAACCGGCAGAACAGATTACATTAGTGGAGTGCGCTAACATCGAAACGGTTCCAAAACCAAAGCCAAAGGCCACGAAATTAGTAAACGCAGTGCTCTCAACTAGTTGTCTTGAACAAAAACAGTATCTCCAGGCAAGGAAATTAGTAGAGGATTTCAGTGATATCTTCGCCATGAGAGATGATGACTTTGGGAAAACGGACATCGTTCAACACAGGATCGACACCAAAGATGCCCAGCCAATTAAACAACCGCCGAGAAGACTACCACTAGCCAAGCGGGAAGAGGCAGCCGGTATGATTGAAGCTATGAGAAAACAAGGCCTTATAGAGGAGTCGAAAAGCCCTTGGATGTCTCCCGTGGTTCTAGTCAGAAAGAAAGATATCAGTACAAGATTTTGCGTGGATTATCGGCGGTTGAACGACATCACTAAAAAGGACAGCTACCCATTACCTCGTATCGATGACACACTGGATACTCTCTCTGGAGCTAAATGGTTTTCTACCTTGGATCTTAAGAGCGGCTACTGGCAAGTCGAAATTCACCCGGAGGACCGAGAAAAGACAGCCTTCTCTGTAGGAAACGGCCTGTGGCAGTTTACAGTCATGCCGTTTGGACTGTGTAATGCTCCAGCTACATTCGAACGACTGATGGAATGCGTCTTGCGAGGACTGACATGGAAGACTTGTCTGGTTTATTTGGACGATATCATCGTCGTTGGAAAAAGTTTCGAGGAACATCTGGGCAATCTGCGAGAGGTTTTCCAAAAGTTGAGAACTGCCCAACTGAAACTCAACCCTAAAAAGTGCGTGCTGTTCAGTGACCAAGTCAACTATCTCGGACATGTGGTTTCATCCAATGGAGTTCAAACAGATCCGGAGAAAATAGCAGCAGTTAAGAATTGGCCCACACCGAAGGATAAACATGAACTTCGAAGCTTCTTGGGACTTGCCACCTATTATAGACGTTTTGTCAGGAACTTTGCCGACATAGCTAAGGAATTACATAAACTGACAGAAAAAGGAAGACCATTTATCTGGACAGAAAAATGCGAGGAAAGTTTCAAGACACTAAAGCAAGGACTTTGCCAAGCACCAATACTTACATATCCGAAGCCAGGGGAAAAATTCATATTGGACACAGATGCGAGTAATGTCGGAATTGGTGCAGTGCTATCACAAAACTTCGAAGGGCAGGAAAAGGTCATAGCTTACTACAGTAGAGCGCTGTCAAAATCGGAGCGGAATTACTGCGTCACAAGGAGAGAACTGTTGGCAATCGTGGACTCAACTAAGCACTTCCACAAGTATCTCTATGGGCAAAACTTCATCCTTCGAACGGATCATGCAGCATTAAAATGGCTGATGCAATTTAAAAATCCTGAAGGACAAGTGGCAAGATGGATCGAGAGACTTCAGTCCTACGACTTTAATATAGGCCACAGAAAAGGAGGAAACCATGGAAACGCAGATGCACTCTCCCGGCGACCATGCGTAAGAGATTCTAAACATTGTGGGCGTATTGAGGAAAAGTGTCAAAGGACGACCGTTGAGCCAACGACAGGATGGGACGACCAGGGACTCCGAGACGCCCAACGCGACGACCCAGATATTTCTTCGATTCTGGCATGGAAGGAATACGAGGAGAAGCTTGAATGGAAGGATATCGCAGAGAGAAGCGAAACCCTGAAGAGCTATTGGGCCCAATGGGATTCATTGCACATCGAGCGAGGAGTGTTAAAGCGCAAATGGGAAACCGCTGACGGTACCTCTCACCGAATGCAGTTGTTAGTCCCTCGCAGTAGAATAAGAGATATTCTCAAGGAGTGTCATAATGGCGCATCAGGAGGACATCTGGGAGTCAATAAAACTTTGGCAAAAATAAGAGATAGATTCTATTGGCTTCACATGCGGGACGATGTTACAGACTGGTGCCGTAAATGCACAATTTGTGCCAGCAGCGAAGGCCCTCGAGTAAAAACAAAAGGGGAAATGCAGCAATACAACGTGGGAGCCCCATTTGAAAGAATTGCAATCGATGTGGCGGGACCTTTTCCAGCATCAGACCGAGGAAATCGTTACATTTTGGTGGTTATGGACTACTTCAGTAAGTGGCCCGAAGCATATGCCATTCCAAATCAGGAAGCAATCACTGTTGCAGAGGAATTAGTTAACAATTGGATCTGCAGATTTGGTGTTCCTCATGAGCTTCATTCTGACCAAGGGAGAAATTTCGAATCTCAAGTTTTTCAAGAAGTATGTAAGATACTCGGAATGAAGAAGACCAGGACGACGCCCCTTCATCCACAATCCGATGGAATGGTAGAACGATTCAACAGGACAATGCTAGAGCACTTAAAGAAAGTCGTTAGCGAGCACCAGCGCGACTGAGACAGTTATATCCCTATTTTTCTAATGGCATATCGGACAGCAGTTCATAATTCCACAGGACAAACCCCTTCTAGTGTGATTTTTGAAAGACAAATCCGGCTGCCAAGCGACTTGAAATTTGGGACATCTGTGGAAAGCAACGAATCTACTAGCGGTTATACAGGTGAACTTCGTGATAGACTTGCAGATATCCACCAGCTCGCAAGGAGGAATCTCAAGATAGCCAGCGACAGGATGAAAACAAGGTACGCCCTCCGAGCAAACTGTAGCGGATTCCAGGAAGGAAGGTGACCTCGTTTGGCTGTTCAACCCTCGAAGACGGAAAGGCAAGTCTCCGAAACTTCAGCGTCAGTGGGAGGGGCCCTATAAAATCCTAACACGGATCAACGATGTGGTCTACAGGATTCAACAAGGACCCAAAGCAAAGAAGAAGATTGAGCACATAGACAGGCTGTGCCCATATCATCAGCCGGATCCAGGATGGACAACTGTTCGGGACGAACAGTCCTAAGAAGGGGGCAATGTGATGATTATGCGCCATCTGTTTGCCGAGAAGATGAATCAACGATTTTCGGTTGTTGTCTGAATTAAGAATTTATGTACTAAACTAACGAGCGATAAGCGAAGACAACTTCAAGCTGGTCGAAACTTAAGGAAATAAAGAACATACCACAAGGAACCAGAAAACGAAGGTTCCAGAAAGTAGACAAAGGTGGAGCTGCCTATATAAAAGCGCCTGGCAGCCGCTATCGAGTCGGTTTTGATTATAAAGGCGATACACGTGTTCCAAAGAGAAAAGTGGTGATTTATAGTGAAATAAAAAGCGATAATTAGAATTGAATAGTGCGAAATATTAAATTTGCTAGTGATTATAGTGAACTCTAAGAATTGTGTTTATTTTTGAATTGTGCTTGGTTTGTAATAAATAAGTTTTGTTTGGATAATTAAAAAGTGTATTCCTTAATTAATCCTACGAATCCGTTAAGTCGTAAAAACGTAACAATATCATAATAAATTTATGTATTAAATTAAAAATAAAGATTGTGTTTTTATTTTAAAAAAACTTAAAGTGGATAATTCGGTTTTCTCCTTAAACCGTATAACACATATGTGCAAAACTTGATATTGATCGGTTTTAAATGGTGGAATTGATAATTTTTACGATCTACGATCTACATTAACCGAAATATCTGGCGTAAAACATAAAATAAGGTGAAAAATCGTACTAATTAATTAATAACCTAATTAAAATTTCGGAAAACGGAAACTTTTAGTCACCTGGCTGGGTATCCATGCATCTACATAATAAATCAGATTTCCATCTCTTCTAGTTTGAGGCCCACCCACACTTTCTTTCATTAATATAGATAGATAAGTTGATGTATAGATAATTTGCACACTTGGTTACCACCCCTGAGAGAGGGTGAGAAAGTGGGGGTGAATATTTGCAACCCTCATTTTTTCTCGCGGGTTATGATTCTCCGAAGAGAAATATAAAAGTTTTGCCCGAAATTTTTTTTTATACGATTATTCCTTTGGGGGTTATGAATGATTTTTGTGGATAATTTTGAATTTTGATAAATTTTAGAGGTGCAGGGCAGCTTCGAAAAACAATTTTTTTCCGAAAAAGTTTCATATTTCTCTTCGGAGAATCAGAATCCATGAAAAAAATGATATAGTACAGGAAAAATAGTAAAAATAGCGGAAATGATTGGGTACAGGCTGAAAATTGGCACAGAGCTTCCTTTTAGGGTTCTTAATAAGGGGTTTCTACCCCCGGAACCTTTCTTTCTAGGGGGTTTTAGGGTCAAAATATCTGTTTTTTGCAATTTCATCTGAAACCGTAAGTCCTATCAGAAAAAAATGTTCACAAAGTTTGTAGTTCATACGATTTTCTACAAAAAATGTCATTATACATTTTCCCGTACGTATTGCCATTCATGAGATATCACCGTTTTAAAGATTTAAAATATTCATATGAACTCATTCACGACTTGTATAGGTTTTCCGACGTTCAAGTTGGACTACTTTTCTAATTTTTTCAGGGGTCATTCCTGGATGTATTTGGAGGAAAAATGTGTTCTTGATAGGGGGCCTGAAAAAATTAGAAAAGTAGTCCAACTTGAACGTCGGAAAACCTATACAAGTCGTGAATGAGTTCATATGAATATTTTAAATCTTTAAAACGGTGATATCTCATGAATGGCAATACGTACGGGAAAATGTATCATAACATTTTTTGTAGAAAATCGTATGAGCTACAAACTTTGTTAACATTTTTTTATGATAGGACTTACGGTTTCAGATGCATTTGCAAAAAAAAACAGATATTTTGACCCTAAAACCCCCTAAAAGGAAAGGTTCCCGGGGTAGAAAATCGGTAGACTTTATAACTACTTACTAAGAACCCTAACAGGAAGCTCTGTGCCAATTTTCAGCCTGTACCCGACCATTTCCGCTATTTCGCTTTTTTCGGCTTAATTTGACTGTACTAATATTATTATATTTGAAACTAGCAAAAACCTAACAACAAAAAACCCAACGCCTTTTAATAAAACAAAATCATGTGTGCAAAGTCCGGAATAAGAAAAGGGTATAATGAAACAAAGAACAAATCTGCAAGACATGATTTTGGATATATAAAAAACTTAAGAGTTGACTATAAAAATATGTTACCTACAACTTTTTTTAAATTCGAGGTTAATCATCGGACAACTTTTATACTACGTGCACAACAGATACCTAGCCAATTTTATTCAGAATATGTCTTGTGTGCGTAGATTTTGACGTTCTCAGATAATTGGCACCCTGAACTTGCCCCATGGTGAACATGGCTTGAGACGACGATTGGCAACATTTTAAGACGATACTACTGATTTGATCCCAAAAAGGAGAGTTGCTGCTTCCCGTTTTCGTGTTTCGTTGATTCCGGTTATATCGCCAGCACGGCACGGGTTAACAATCCACTGTAACGCTTGTTTATAAACGATGTTAGTAGTCCAGTCAAATTAGGGTTTCACATCGGAATTTGAGGTAATAAGCTGAAAATTGGCATGAAGCTTTGTTTTGGCATTTTACATGATGTGTCAAAAGTCACATATAATCTCGTGTCCGCGTCTTGAGATATTAGAGGTCAAAGGTCACAAAAATCAGTTTTTCGCAAATATGTATCTCGTAAATTATCAGCTTTACGCAAATTTTGGTTGAGTAAACTTTTTTCATTAGACAAATCTGCATAAAACTGTCTTGTACAGAATTTACGTAGAATCAATAGTTTTCGAGATATGGGGCTGAGAAAACTCGAGCATCGCGCTGCATTCTTTTCCTCACCACCTTGGAAGTAGAACTCAAGCAGCCTTTTTGCATGGTATCCCCAGTAGGCCTAGTCCATAGGTTACAGGTTATGAAATAATTTTATTGATTATCTCTCTAACTCTTCTATTTCCACTTCTTTCATACTGCCATCTTCATCTGTAATCATCTCAGAAGAGAATAATGAAAGGTGGTCGGCGTTATCATCGTTCAACTCAGGGTTAATGGGTGTATCCTCGGACGTTGAATTGAGACACGACGGGTCCCGACAAGAGCCATACGCTACGGAACATAACAATTTCACTTTTCTGCATTTACTTGTCAAATTATAGTTTGACCTCGGAATGAGAGGTAATAAGCTGAAAATTGGCATGAACCTTTGTTTTGGCTTTCTAAATGATGTGTCAAAAGTCTCATATAATCTCGTGTCCGCGTCTTTATTTTTTCATGTAATTGAGAAGTAACGAAGTGACATACTTTAGGTATATTATAGTTATTTATATCTTATTCGTTAGTTTTTAATTATCTCTTGGCAACGACGGACGTACAATTTTAAGAGATATGGATACACCCATTAACCCTGAGTTGAACGATGATAACGCCGACCACCTTTCATTATTCTCTTCTGAGATGATTACAGATGAAGATGGCAATATGAAAGAAGTGGAAATAGAAGAGTTAGAGAGATAATCAATAAAATTATTTCATAACCTGTAACCTATGGACTAGGCCTACTGGGGATACCATGCAAAAAGGCTGCTTGAGTTCTACTTCCAAGGTGGTGAGGAAAAGAATGCAGCGCGATGCTCGAGTTTTCTCAGCCCCATATCTTGAAAACTATTGATTCTACGTAAATTCTGTACAAGACAGTTTTATGCAGATTTGTCTAATGAACAAAGTTTACTCAACCAAAATTTGCGTAAAGCCGATAATTTACGAGATACATATTTGCGAAAAACTGATTTTTGTGACCTTTGACCTCTAATATCTCAAGACGCGGACACGAGATTATATGTGACTTTTGACACATCATGTAAAATGTCAAAACAAAGCTTCATGCCAATTTTCAGCTTATTACCTCAAATTCCGAGGTTGACTCCTTTTTTTGCCTTATTTAGCTGGACTATAGATGTTTCACTTGTAAGTATTACAATGTTTGTGGCATTACTGAGTTGAGTCGATTTAGTTGAGCTGATATTTTCGAAATCGTCATAAATGTCGCTCATAAAAATTTCCTCGTCTATTACGAACTTTCAAACAACATCCAGCAGCTCACTGTCATCATTCCCATCAATCTCAGAATATTTTCTATTATATATCCTATGTTAAGGAGAATAGTGCTGAATTCTGAGTTTTCCGATTGCACTCTCATCTAAATGACGTTTTTCAATATGTCTCTAAATGAGTGATCATTTCAGACATGCATCAATATCATCGGCCCACATATTTGTCCGGACAGCCGGCAACATTTGCCCGGAATGCTAATAAAACAGTTATACCCCGAAATAATTGGTTTTTACATCTTAAATCTCGCGGTGTTCTGTTAATAGATACTTTATTAGTCATAGTACACTCATCGCATTCCCAGACAGCCATTATCCGGTCTTGTAAAACTTGTTCCACGCAGAATTTTCCATATGATCTTCTTCGATCGGTATCTTAAGCATAGAATAAGCTGTTCTTCTTGATGTGAGTAAAGCTGCCGAAATTTCTGCTACTGTCCTGATCTCATATTGGCCAAATAACCTGGCTTACGAAATGTTAAAAAGCGTGGGACTTTACCTATTTTCATATTTTATTATTACTGCAACTTTTCGCTAGCGCCTCATATATATACTGGCTTTAGCAAAAAAGGTTTCATTCAACATAAGTTTTTACTTTTTAGTGCATTTTTAAACAAAAGCATATTTTTAAGCTTCATAAACTATATTTTTAGTTTTCTACCTTTTAATTTATTATTATGTCTTCGGTTATTTTGTGGTGACCGATATTTAAAATGAGGTCACCCAGCTTACTGTACTCTACTCATCATACACTTTTATTTGCTATCCATACCAAGAGCGTTGTAAGAAAAGGTAGTTCGCCATTTTGTGTTGGCTGCCATTTTGAATTTGGAATTACGCCACCCAGCTAATAGTATTCTACTTGTCATATCCTTTCATTTGATACCCATACCAATCGTAATCGCAATCGTAATAAAAGTAAATAAAAAGTAATCCGCCATCTGTTTTGGCCGCCATTTTGTTCCGGCCGCCATTTTGAATTTGGAATGACACTAAATAGATAATTATATTATACTTATCATTCCCTTTCATTTGATACCCATGTCGGCGGTCAGCGAGCACAATTGCGAAATTCGGCCGCCATCTTGAAACGGCCATCTTGATTTTTTATAAAATGGTCAGATTGCATTGTCACTTGAACTGCACATGTGTGAAAAATTTGAATCTTATCGGTTATATGGAAGTGGGGCATAAACAATTTTCAAGATTTGTCTACATACATACATCCATACATACATACAGTTAGAGCTAATATATAGTGCATATAAATAGCCTAAAACCTGCCCGCCAAAATACTGAATCTTCCAGTGAAAGTCCCATCCCAATCGGCTTAGCCGTTTCCTAGATTAGCCCGAACAAACAGACAGACAGACATACAGACATACAGACACACAGGCATACAGCCAGACAAAAATTTTAAAAATGCGTGATTTTGTTTTAAAGTCATGTAAATAACCATATAAAATTAAAAAAACACAGTTATTTTGAAATCACAGACAGACACTCCAATTATATTTATATAGATTGTAGATTCAGAAGGCAGTTCAGTAGTCGCAAGGTACATTTTGCCCGCCGTTACAATTATTATTGTGTGAAGTCATTCCAAATTCACAATGGCGGCAAATACAAAATGGTGGCCAACACAAAACGGAGGATAATTTTAGCTTTTTCAAAAAAAAAAAGCTTATACAGAGGCTCTGTCCGTCTGTCCGTCTGTCCGTCTGTCCGTCTGTCCGTCTGTCCGTCTGTCCGTCTGAAGCCTACTTTCATCTCTGAAAGTACTGCAGATACAGACTTGGGAAATATCTCAAAATGTAGCTCTTGGTCAAAAGACCAAAAACTGAGAAAATGGTCTGGAAATTTCAACCAGAAGTATATTTAACAACAAAAGTATATTTAACAACAAAAAAGAGATTTCTAATAAAGTCCATTATATCGGTAGCCTAGAGGTAAGGCGCTGGAGTCAGGTTCCAGGCGAACCAAGTTCAATCCCCGACCGCAAAATGGTGAAATAAATTTTTTTTTTACTCCGGTGTAGCATGTTTTAATTCTATTTCTCACTAAATTATATTATTTAATAATGATACTCAGGAGAACATAAACATTTATTTAATTAAAAGTGCAAAAAATCATTTTCTTGAGTTTTTATGGATCTTCGGCGGCTTTATAAATCATTAAGAAATTTCGCGGAAATAATATAAAGTATTTATTTGTTTATATGCATATTTTATATGCTGTTCATTTTATTATAGTTTATAGTCATGTAGGTGGTGCTGTAGACCAAAACAAAAATTCAATTTTATCGAACTTCGCTGTGGATTTGTCACAATCAACCCGAAGTATATTTAAACAACAAAAAAGGGGTTTCTAATAAAGTCCATCGGTAGCCTAGAGGTAAGGCGCTGGAGAACTAATAAAGAACGGCGCCCTGTAAACAAAAGACGCCGAAAAATCAAAATCATGCCGAATTTACTGCAGCGAACGAAAGGCAACAACAACACCCAGAAAAAAAGTCCCACAGCGTCTGGGTCTGGAACAACGGCCACTTGCACCGTAGTGATGACTGATTCCGACGAAGAGTCATCATCCTACGATTCTGTCCCAGGCAAATATAAAGGCCTGGGCAACAGTTTCAAAGAACTGGCCACAGACAATAATGAAGATGAAGTTAGGCTAGAAAAAATGATTGAGGAGCTAAAGGAAAAAAATTTTCCTAGGCTCCCAAAACCAAAAACAGCAACAACTCAGCAACGGCAAAGCCTGAAGCAGCAAGCCCCGCAGCAACAACAACAACAGCAATACCAACAGCAGCCCCAGCAACAGCAGCAGCAGCAACAGCAACAGCAGCAGCAACAGCAGCAGCAAAAACAACATCAAAAAAAAGAGAAAATCCCGCCGATCAATATCTTCCACCAGCAACCAATGGATACAATAAGGTTAGCGAAGCAGGTGCTTAAGCACACTAACTTTTTTATAAAAAGGCTTAGTGGGATTAAGCACTGCTTAGTTTTAAATAGTTTAGGAGACTTTAATAAAATGAAAACAATATTAGAAAGGGCGAATACGCAATTTTTTACATTCACTGCAAAAAGTGAAAAATTGCAAAGCGTCCTCTTAAAAGGTCTGGATCCCGACTCTGATACCCAGGAGCTCTTGAATGAACTCCAATCTCTCGAGGTCGAAAATTTAAAATTTGCCGCGGTAAAAAAATTCAGCACGACTTACTCGCGTCAAACTGAGAGGCAGCTCCCCATATTCTTGGTACAACTGACTCCCGAAAGCCGGTTGGATAACTTAAAAAAGATTAGGTATCTCAACTTTCATGTGGTAAGTTGGGAAAAAATAAATAAAAAAGCAGACATCCTGCAATGTATGCGCTGCCAAAGGTTTGGACATGCCGCAGCTAACTGCCAAATGGCTTTTAGGTGTGTCAAATGTGAGAAAACCCACAATCAAGGCGAATGTCCTCTTGGGAGGGAAAAAGTCGCGGATAAAAACAAGTTGTTCTGTGTGCTCTGCAGATCTAATGGACATCCTGCTAATTATAGAGGATGCCCTAAATATGCAGAGTTCAAGCAACGTATTAAGGCGCGTAAAGAACAAATACAGGCCCAACAAGAACGTAAGGGGCAAATGTTTAAAAATTTAGTTGTACCTGGTATGTCCTTCGCCCAAATGGCGGCTGGAGCCCAGACAACCAAACAGCAAGCCCCAAAAGCTGCGCCTGCAGCAAGCTCTGGGGACAGCGAGCTGAAAGCGGTTCTCCTATCAATTCAAGGGCAAATCGCTCAGCTACAAAAACAACTAAACGAGCAAAACGCTCGTCTAGACTTAGTATATTCCTTCTTTACGACAGAAACCATCTCTGGGTAAGCTGATTAATGGCTTTACGCAGGGAGGACACGATCAAGGTCATTGCGGTGAACGTCAATTCGTTGATAAGAAACGAGAGAAGGGCGAATTTGCTGACCCTTTTGCAAAACGAAAATCCTGATGTGCTTCTTGCTAGTGAAACCAAACTAAGCGAGAAACACAAAGTGGATTACAAAGATTATGTGGTAATTAGGAGAGATAGACCTAATGCCACACAAGCTGGGGGCCTACTAATACTAGTAAAGACCACCCTTAAACACAAGATCATGTATAGTAGGGACATCGCAAAGTTTCGGGTGTTAGAAGCGTGCGTTATATACCTCCCTCTGTCTAGTGGCAGAAGGCTGTATATAATTGCCGCGTACGCACCCCAAACCTCCCAATCCAGACTATTTATAGAGGAAATGAGCTCACTTTTTCAAACTCTCCACCTGGAGTCGCGAGCATGTTCCAAACTAGGATACAGCATTATGACAAAATTAAATCAATGCAACGTGAAATAAAAGTTTTAGCTAAAAACGGATTTGACTTATTTAGCTTATTATAGATTGAGTTATAGCTCACAATTGAATATGTCCCAAAGGTTTTAATTAGTCGCCGCTTTGAGATTTTATCATCAACGCAGGCTTCGTTTATTATACTAAAATAAATCATCATAACTAAAAAAGCTAAAAAAAAAGTACTTAAAAAATTCATCAAGAATCGAACCCGGGTCCTGTCGCACCCCGAGCTAGCACCAACCCATTACTCCAAACTCTAACTCGTAGGAATGTGGCAATAAACCTATTTATTCATGCTTTCATAAAAAGGTACATTCCAATGCAAGATATGTATAAACTTTAGAAGGAAGTAAACAACTGATTTATGACAACAGATTTTCTATCATTTATGAAATGTATTTTGTATATTTTATGGAAATTGATAATCATAGGTAAAACGAAGAGTAATGTAATATTGCCATAGATGGTGTTTACTATTCTTTGTCATAGATGGGGTGCAATTAAAATATATCAATTCTTTCATATTTTTGGCGGGTAATTATTGGTGTTGGTCTCATTGCGAAGTGGGGGTACTTGTGTGCGTGCACGTGCATATATGCTATGGATAAACAGGTGCCTGTGTTTTTCAGTAGATGTTCTACATTTAAAGAAAAGTGAAGTGCGTGCATGATAATATTTTCTTTAAAAATAAAAAATAAAGTTAAATTGAAGTGTAAATTAATACAAAAGGCGCGGTAAGCTGAATTTTTAACGCTAATGTATGTTTAAGTAAAATAATACACCTAATTCTGCTGTGCAAAGTGATTTTAGATTTGCCTCCAATCCATAGAAAAATGTTTAGATTCGTTTTACATAATTATATAGTGTTTACATGTGTGATGTGTTTTTTTTTTTTTTTCAATTTGACACTTTCGATTTATTGGCCTCGATTCCCAGATCCAGTGGGTCGGAAGTGAGTGCGGATTTGAGACTTTGCGATTCTCAAATCTGCAACCGCGAATCTCTCTTTGACATTTTCCGTGCTTTAAAAGTGTGATCCGCAACAAATTTTCTGTGGATTTGAAACCACAAATGCGCCTAAGATAATCCGACATCAGGTATTTCATTAGCGTGTGAGTCTTCACTCCGAATTTTTGATTGAATTGAATCCGCGACTGCGAATTTGAGAATCGCAAAGTGTCAAATCCGCACTCACTTCCGCGCCGTCGGATCTGGGAATCTCAATTACAATAAGTTTTTTTTGTAAATTCGTTCGAAAATATGCAAATACATTACTGCAAAAACCATTTAGTTACTGCTTAGATTTTTTCGATGGCGGAAAGAACACCATGAAAAAGCGTAATTAGTGGCTAGTCTCTAGGCACAACATCCCACTAGTTTTTCTTTACAAGCCACTCGGTATGAATATCAAATGAAAGGGTATAGCAAGTAGAATAATATTAGGTGTGTGGCGTCACTCCAAATTAAAAGCGGCGGTTTAAATTTTTCTTTACAGGCCACTCGATTGGTATGGGTGTCAAATGAAAGGATATAACAAGTTGAATACAATAAGTTATGTGGCGTCACTCCAAATTCAGACCAAAATGGTTTCCAGCACAAAACCATACCTTACCTTACCTTTTTCTTGCAACGCGCTGGGTTGGTTATCTAATGAAAGGTTGTGACAAGTAGAATACTATTATCTGTGTCGCTTAATTCCAAATTCAAAATGGCACCCAACAAAAAATTGCGGTTTGCCTTCTCCTTTGCTTCCTCTCGGTATGGTTATCAAATGAAAGTGTAGACAGTAAGTAAGAAAGTAAGCTGTATGACGTCATTTAAAATCAAATTTGGCGGTCACTACAAAATGGGGGAAGACATATAATAGATTAAAAATAGAAAATAAATGGTTTAAACAAAAACTAAAAAATACGCTTTTATTTTAAAATAAACTAAAAAGTAAAAAATAAATGGTTAAAAAAAATTTTTAAAAAATTCTTTTAATTAACTAAAAAATGTACTGAAAAGTAAAAATATTTAAAAGAAAGCGTGAAATTTTAATTTTAATGAAAAAGTTAATTAAAAGAATGGCGCATTTTTCATCAAAAATTGAAAATATAACTGTAAATCGCGTGAGATTTACAACAACCCTCAATTTTTTCTGTGTTAATATCAAATTCACATTTTTTTTATAAAATCATATTTTTTAATTTTGTTTTATTTTTCAATATATTTAAGATTTTATGTATTAATTTATAAGGCGTAGTAAAAAAAATTAATTTAAACTTGTTGTTTTGCTCAATTCACTTTGAAGAAAATTCTAACAAAATTTTTTGATGAAAAATGCGCCATTCTTTTAACTTTTTCATTAAAATTGAAATTTCACCTTTTAAATATTTTTTATTTTTTACTTTTCAGTACATTTTTTAGTTAATTAAAAGAATTAAAAAAAAAAAATTTAACCATTTACTTTATTTTCTACTTTTTAGTTTATTATACCTATGTACTCCGCCACTTTATGATGGCAATTCTATTAGATTTAAAATTACGTCACACAGTTTATTGTATTTATTTACTACCCATGTCGTGGGCTCGGTGGAACATAATTGCAAAAACGGCCGCCATCTCGGAACCATCTTCTTGATTTTTTTACAAAAAGGTCAGATTGCATTTAGTACTTATACATGATGAGTTGAACTCAAGTTGAACCCAAGTCTAACTACATGTAAACGGGAGTCGAGTTGGGTTAAGGTTGTTTGAACTCGACTCCGCTCTGCTACCTGGGTTGAGTTGAAATTATGCATACGGACATGAGTTCAGTATTTGAGTAGTTGAATTTAGTTGACAGCAGCATCTCTGTGTTTGTTTGTGATTTTTTGTAACGTATATTGCTTCTTTATTTTCAATTCACCCTTAACTCAACTATTCATCTCATCATTCATACACATTAATTATCACCCGAACTACGAGTGTGTGCAAAATTGGAAGTTGATCGGTTATATTTTCTACTTTTTAGTATATTATAAGCTTTCCGCAATTTTGTGTTGGCCGCCATTTTGAATTTGGAATGACGCCACTTAGCTAATTGTGTTCTACCTGTCATATCCTTTCATTTGATGCCCATATCAGAGGGCCGCGGAGCACAATTTCAAAAATCGGCCGCCATTTTGGAACCGCCATCTTGATATTTTTACAAAATGGTCAGATTGCATTGTCATCCAAACTAAACGTGTATGCAAAATTTCAGCTCTATCCGAAACCGGGAAGTGGGTCAAATTTAACTTCAAAGATTTGGTCACTACCATGCAAGTTGAATAAAAGAATTTAACATTCTTAACTGTAATAAAATAAAAAAAAACTATTTTGAAGGTAAAGTTTCCATTGCTCCAGCCAGAATATGGGAACAAACTACCTTTCGAAATGTAAAAATACGGGGAGCGCTAACGAAAAGTTCCGGTGCTAATAAAATAGGATAGCTAAAGAGTATTTATTAGATTTTTGTATGGTCATCAAATTAAGCAAATTTGTAAAATTGATTACTTTTTGGCGCTTTTTTAGAAAAAAAAACAATTTGGAGGGGAAATCTGCACAGGTCGTCTAATCCCCGGCGTAGCCAAATCTGTGCTTACGATTGTGAATATGTTTGGTCTGTTGTGCACATAGTACACAATTTTTTAACATTGAATCTTAAAGAAGTTGTAACATACTCTAAATTTTTTGAAGTGAAAACTTCTTTAGCCGCGTTGGGCACTTTTTGATAGGGGAAAATGTTATGGGTTCGCGTCACCGACATGCTCATGACTGGCGCACGCGCTCAATCGATTATAATCAAAAACTTTTTAATTTTGAATAAAAAAATAAATCTAACCGCCTACTATTATTCAATTAAGTATCGAAAATGAAAATATAAAACCAGTCATTTTGACTGATGTGTTAAATATCTGTTTTCCAAATTTGTTTGGATCCTTGATCCTGAAGATGTCTTCAGACGATAACAAAAGAAAAAAGACGGGAAGTGCCATGGCTTCTCGATGGCACAGTAGACATGAATATGTCTTATCCCTGGGGTCTATTTGTTTCTTGTTGTTATTGGAAATCACCTTCTTGTTCTTATTGGAAAGAACCCCTGGAGGGGGTCGAAAGGAATGCACACAATAATAATCTGGCTCGCTTCAATACATACCCTTCAACCACCTTATCCTTTTCCACAATGTAACAGAATACAAACACACGAAACGAAATCGTTCAAAATAAAAAAATTGTGCTTTTGCAAAAATTCTAAACGCACCGCGGCCGCACCACACTCAATCCGCAAACTGCGTAGTAAGAAAATTCCCTGATATCGATTCTGATTCCGCCCCGCTTCGAAAACACAAAAATATCGCGCGACGGACGACTCAAGCACACCTTTTCTAATGGTGCGTCCACACTACGCGGTCTTAGGTCATACGCGCTTTTGCCTCTTTTTTTCATATAGAGTTTAATGGCTTTTTTTGTGATATTTTTAATGGCAAAGGCAGCACGACCAAACGGCACGGACAAAAGGCTGTGCTTAAAAAGGTACATTTTACGTCCACACAATACGGGCTTTTCAGAAACGCGTACGGCCTTTCATATGAAAATTGATTTGTTTTCTCAATTTGCTCACGATTTAAAGCTCATGCGCGCTTTTGGCTGAGGCCGTATAGCGAAAAGCGCGTGGGATTCAAGTCCGCATAGTGTGGACGGCCCATAATGGGGCCCATCCACAGGCCAACTAGTTGTCCTAACTGAGTTGTGTTGTCACTGAATCGCATCGTGTGTGGGGCAGTTGGCAAACTGATTTGACAGTTGGGGTTTCAGTTGGGATAAATCAAAATCTTTTAATTTTATGGGGGCGGGGCCTAGAGTTTGGGCAACTAGTTGCACTGTGTGTATTGCAGTTTGGAAAACTACTTGGATGAATTAAGCCTGAATTCGAAGAATATATTTTTTTGCAAGTTTATTTTGCATTATTTTTAATTTAAATTATGAAAGTTCACATCATATTAAATTATTTTCTTAGTTTATACTTTTAGAATTTAATTTATATTTTGAAAAATATAAATATTCATATTAATAATTAAAAACAATTATAATTAATCAAAACGACAAATATTCATGTCAAAAGAAATGTCTCGAAAATTTTCTAACCTTAAGAAAGCTTTCGATAATATTTTCACCTAAAAGTATGCAGAATTAAATATAAATTTAATTTGCTTCTAAAATTTATCCTAAAAGTATGCCAAACAGTAATTAGTCATGGTAACGATTTTCGTCTCCGCACATTCTTTCAAATAGACCCCAGGGATAAGACATATACATGTCAAAATGATGCTATCGTAAAAAAGTCAAATGTTCTGCTTTTGTCAGAAACTCGTATGAAAAACGAAGAACCACTTGATGTTCCGAATTTCAACTTTGTTGTAAGTGATAAAAGACCCGAAGTTCCAGCAGCAGGAGTAGCTACAATTTATCACAATACTCAAGATACGTCACACTTCATTACTTCATATATGGACATACATACTAAATTCACTAGAAGCATTGGTGTTAATGTTTCTGATATAGGCGAAATATGCGTTGCTCGTTGCAGTTCCGAGAATGGGCAATACATATTAATGGTTGTCGTTTATATTTCGCCTGGAAAATCTATGAGACAGATACAACAATTTTTATTCGAAAATTTGATGATTTATACAAAAGAAGGTTCTGAAATTCTCGAAAAAAGATTCGGCGAAAAATATGATAATGTACCGATGATTTTAAGTGGAGACTTCAATATTAACTTTGCAGATGATAAAAATCTACCATTAATTGAACTTTTAATGCAACACTTAATTTAAATATGTCCAATGATCAGAAACTTAGTACTCCTAAATATAAAACGACGATCGATGCGGTTTTTACGCGATACTTAGATAAATTTGAATCAAACATTTTCATTTCTTACTTTAGTTACCATACCCGAGTGTATCTTTTTTACAATAAGTGCTAATGAAATAGGATGGCCAAAATTGCTACAATTATTACATAATTTAAAAAATAATTCTGAGATATCGGTTGAAGATGCAGCAGCATTAAATTTTATAGAAAAAAGTACACTTATTAATGAAGACGCAGTTACTTGTGCTACATATTTTAATAAGTTGGTTAATGTCCTAATGAAAATACTGCAATCAAAAAGATTTAGTCCTTTCAAGAAATATAGAATTTTGTATTACTTCAAAAGAATCGAATTTCAACATCTAAGTTCTAAGTTTTCACTTCTATCGGCAGTCCCTATAACTGCCAATTTTTTTTTTAAGTGTCCAAAATCAATTTTTGTAGATTTGTCCATTTCTCATTATACATTTTTCCTACCCCAGACTGTGTACCTACATATAATCTTTTTTTTAGTGAAAGACGCTGCAACGCACGCGGCTTTTTGCTAGTTAGATATAATATACAAATTTCAATTATTATTTGAGCGTAGGAAGATTATATAAAATTAAACGAAAAGAGGAATTTAACGGAAATATTATTTGAATAAAATATAGGATATCTTAAGGTAAGTTAATTAGTTCAAACTGAAAGTTTGATTTTAGTAGAAAATTCATTGGTTTTATCATTAGCAAAAATTGTGTTTAGTAAATTATTGAAATGTATGTGTGTGTTCGTAGTTGTGTTTTAGGGCACTCCATGTTTTGACGTTTTCACCATACTTAAGGCCAATGAACCGAATGAACCGATTCTTTGAATAGTTCTTTTAAGTGAGCGGAACCAAAAGAACCAGTTCGCTGAAAAGAGCCATTTTGCCCACCACTAATATACTACAGTAGAGGAAATAATCGTTTCCAATATCTTGTTATCCATATCCACAAAAGTTCCTGGGCTTCAGTTTTATTTTGGGAAATTCTTGGAATTTTTTCCCCATTTAGACCCTTCATGATAAGTACCGTTACATGTCTTCAAATTCCCTTATGGAAGTAAGAGCATCTCATTTGTGTTATAGATTTTATATTTATTTCCCTTACAACCTGACTCAATTTATATTTTTAAACCCATATTTCAATAAAATTCAATTAATACATACATATATCACCTTTTTCTGATTTCTTTAAAATTAAAGGTGATACTAACTCATATGTTTTCAAAGTTTTTAATAATAAGTTGAAACATGCATTTTAAAAGAAAAAGCGTTAACCATTTTATAATTATTTCCCCGACTGTATTACGGATATCTAGTGGAAAGCATACCTTTCCAAGTTGGCGGCCAAATGGGGAGGGGGTGGATCCCAAAAACTCAAATTTAACCTTACACCGACCCTCGCCCCATCCTATACAACCCAAAAATAAAACCTTGTCCTGCATGTATGCAATGTTAAAGTACCGTTTTCATGGACTAGAAGATTTAAATCTAACGTAATTTTTCTTACTTACTTTCAAATTAAATATCTTCCTTGTCCTAATATTATTAAAAATCCGAAAATCCCTTCCTTCTACATCGATTCCAAATATCGTTGGTCGATACCTAATTATCCAATCCTGAAAATGCTGTTGCGTTGTTGTCGGGTCCCTTTAATCTTTTTCTCTTTTTATTGCCTCTACTTGAAAATCAAGTCTAAAAATAACCCAAAACAACAACAATCCAATACCGCCCTTTCAGTATTACAGTTATATTCTGTAATTCCTAATTCCAGTCAATCCCGCTTGCCAAAAAGTTATTTTTAAAGTCACCCTTTAAATAAATTCCCACACTCCTCGCGTGTAATCAAAGTCGAATTTGGCAATTTGCTACTATATCACCACTTGTCAAAATGATTTTTCTTCCTCCTTGTTCATCTTTGTCAAATGATGTAGAAATAATCCTGACCACTTTCCACTTGTTTTCCTTCCAGTTTTTTAGTCTGGAAGTCTGTTTTGGCCAAAAAAGCAGGGGGAGTATTTTCTTCACTCCCCAGAAAAGTACGCAGATGGGACCATGCCCCAAAAGACGAACGGTTTTTCCATTGTTGAAGTTCGAATTTTAAGTGATACACGAGGCAAGATTGATTGCTCGAATACCTTTATTAGACTCTTGATATATTGTCTGGGAGTCTACCCTGCAAGAAAATTTACTACCCTGACGAGAATATGGTAACCACCCTTAATTTAATAAATGTGGACAATAAACCCAGAGTTCCGTTTCATTTCACTTAGCGAAAATTCCAAATTTTAAAAAGAAAAAAATTATACATGATGTGCGTGCTTTTTATCCTTCTCAACAGCAACAGTAACAGGGAAAAGATGAAATCCACTACTCATAGATCCTTATCAAATCATTCAGCCTGTTTGCGTTCGTGTTCAGAATTTGATTTGAGTGCGTTAACCTTTCGCATATAGGATACTCTTAAAAATATATACAATACAAAATATCTGTAAATATTTCAAATTTTTTTATTGCGTTGTTACAATTCAGGTCCTTGCCACGGGTTTTTGCTGAAGAGCGTTTGCTTTTCAGCATTATCCTGGTATATTTGCTGCCATTCACAGGAGAAAAATGAGGACTTCAATGGCTTCCTATATACTTTTGTTGCGAATGTAAATTCAAAGATTATTTCTAAGAAGTCTACATGCGGAGTTTATATCTCTCAAGAATGGAAGTGGTTCAACGTGCTTAAGACAATTGAGCTTGTTATTTTTTGGTAAGTTTGCTGTATGGAAATTCTTTTTCAAGGTACTCGATTTATTAGGTTGAACTTAAGTGTTTTGTTTATTTGGTTGAAGATTATATTCCACAAAATAAGATATTTTTGTTAAGAAAATGGCATGCTCCGGAAGATTATTAATATATGTACATACATATTATGGAACCCTTTCGTATAATTTTTAAGACAATAAAATTAACTAGTTGTGATCAGGGTTTGACCCTTTCGGTTCACACGATCAACTTCCTAGTTATGATGAGTGTTGAATATTAAGAATGGATATTTTAATAATAAATGAACAATAATGAGAACAACTTGTGAATAGGTTCAAAAAAACTAAAAAATACGTTTTTATTTTAAACTGAACAAAAAGTAAAAGATAATTTTGAATGTAAAGTTTTTATTGCTTCAGCCAATATATAGAGTCAGGCTACCTTTTGAAATGTAAAAAAAACATCTATGTCGCTATAGCGGTCGTAGATCTCGTCATCGTAGAGTCACCGGAATCGTTCTTCTACAAATACCTGGAGCGCGTTCAAAAACCTTACTATAGTAAACCACGATGTAAACTGTGGTTATGCTACATCACTTCATTTAACCACGAAAACTTATGTTTAACCATGGAGGTTTTTGAACGCACCGTAGTTAACTACGTGGTAAAGAAAATTTAAAAAAAAATTCCATAAAATAGTGTCGGCTATTTGCCTCAATTATTTCCAATAATTATTTTTTTAAAATAATCTCACAAATCCCACTTCGATTTGTTCATTATTAACATTAAAACAAATGTCAAAAAAATAAATCGTTAAAAAATTTTTTTAAAAAAAATTCTTTTCATTAACTAAAAAATGTACTGAAAAGTAAAAAATAAAAAATATTTTAAAGAAAGCGTGAAATTTCAATTTTAATGAAAAAGTTAATTAAAAGAATGGCGCATTTTTCATCAAAAATTGAAAATATAACTGTAAATCGCGTGAGATTTACAATAACCCTCAATTTTTTGCTTTGTTAATTTCAAATTCTAACAAAATTTTTTGATGAAAAATGCGCCATTCTTTTAATTAACTTTTTCATTCAAATTGAAATTTCACGCTTTCTTTAAAATATTTTTTATTTTTTATTTTTCAGTACATTTTTTAGTTAATGAAAAGAATTTTTTTAAAAAATTTTTTTAACCATTTATTTTATTTTCTACTTTTTAGTTTATTATATGTATTCCGCCATTTTATGATGGCAATTCTATTAGATTTAAAATTACGTCACACAGTTTACTGTATTCATTTGATACCCATGTCGTGGGTTCGGTAGAACATAATTGCAAAAACGGCCGCCATCTTGGAACCGTCTTCTTGATTTTTTTACAAAAAGGTCAGATTGCATTTAGTACTTATACATGATGAGTTGAACTCAAGTTGAACCCAAGTCTAACTACATGTAAACGGGAGTCGAGTTGGGTTAAGGTTGACTGAACTCGACTCAGCTCTGCTACCTGGGTTTAGTTGAAATTATGCATACGGACATGAGTTCAGTATTTGAGTAGTTGAATTTAGTTGACAGCAGCATCTCTGTGTTTGTTTGTGATTTTTTGTAACGTGTGTTGCTTCTTTATTATCAACTCACCCTTAACTCAACTATTCATCTCTTCATTCATACACATTAACCACCCGAACTACGAGTGTGTGCAAAATTGGAAGTTGATCGGTTATATTTTCTACTTTTTAGTCTATTATAAGCTTTCCGCAATTTAGTGTTGGCCGCCATTTTAAATTTGGAATGACGCCACATAGCTTATTGTGTTCTACCTGTCATATCCTTTCATTTGATACCCATGTCAGAGGGCCGCGGAGCACAATTTCAAAAATCGGGCGCCATTTTGGAACCGCCATCTTGATATTTTTACAAAATGGCCAGATTACATTGTCATCCAAACTAAACGTGTATGCAAAATTTCAACTCTATCCGAAACCGGGAAGTGGGTCAAATTTAACTTCCAAGATTTGACGATTTGACGACAAACAGTGCAAGTTAAATAAAAGAATTTAAAAATTGTTTTTATACTTCTTCTTAACTATCGCTAACCATGCTCCCGAGCATGGTTAAAATTTAACTACACCATGGTTAACCACGGGAGTTTTCGAACGCCAAAAAGTTATACTCGTGGTTATGTTGTAGTTAACCACGGAGTTTTTGAACAAAAAAAGTTTACAATATTTAACCATGGTTAACCATAGTAAGGTTTTTGAACGCGCTCCTGGTCAACAATCTTCCGAAGTATTTTCCTCTCGAAGACGACTACGAGGTTTGAGAACTCTTTGCTAAGCACCCACGTTTCAGATGCATGAGTACCAGTAAGGTCATAGTATTATATAGTAAAACTTTAGACGTTATGGTTAGATGCTTGGATTTAAAGAGCCTTGACAAACTATAGTAGGCTTTGTTGGCTATTAGCAGTCATGGCCGTATTTCTAGTTCCTTGGCTATTGTCGGCTGCAGTGACCCATGGTGGGTAAATGATTTTACCACTTCAAACTCGTGCCCCTCTACCTTGATTGTGGGACCAATATCAGGTGTTTTTACAGACGAGACCAACATGTAGTTAGTTTTGCTTTCGTTAATGTGCAGTCACAGATTTCCTGCCGCCTGCTCAATTCGAGTGAAAGTTTCTTGTACAGATGTTGCTCTTCCAATGATGTCAATGTCGTCTACATAAGCCAGTAATTGGGAGAACTTGTGGATGATTATATCCCTTGATTGACGAAATTCGGTCCTGTTATTTTGCATACTCAACTAGCTCCAACGCCCGGTCTAATATACAAATATAAATAAAAATGTAAACTGATTATTGCATGATTACTATTATTGTGGATGATTGTTTCGTATTTTCTTATAATGCTACTGAAACTTGCAATTAAATAGAAACATTGAGTAAAAATTTCAAAATGAAGGACTAAGGTGAAATAAAAGAATGTTTGGGAATGCCAGTTACTATTGAAAAAAAAAATCGAATGTTAGACCAAGAGCAATGCATTGAAAAAATGCTAAAAAATTTTGGTATGTTGAACTGAGGAGTGTAATTCAAAGTCCGCTACTCGCAAAAATTGAAAACATTGAGCTTGCAATGACATTTATTTCTCTTATGGTATTTAGGAAGCCCTTTATACAAAACTAGCTGGAACCCGGTGCGCCTCACAGCACCCATCAATGTGGTGGATGGTGGTCATTCAGCCCTTCCTGCTGCATTATCCGTTGTAAAATATATACGTTGGCCATTTTCGAGATGACCTACCAAATGAATAACAGTTGGATATCTTTTATAAATAAAAATTTTCCGTATCGCTCCCTTACTGCTAACGTCCTATTTAAAATTGTGTTATTTAGTCGATCATATTTGCATTAGCAACATCAAAAACCGCCATGTCACTCCCTTTCATGACATATTTATACACATGCATACTTTCATTTAGTTGTTAAATGATAACACCTCCACAATACAAGCCACAACAGAAAAACAAAAATAAGAATCTACAAAACTAACATACGTACAGTAGCTACGTATGGATGTGAAGCATGGAGTATCCCCAAGAAATCCGCCGACAAGTTGGATATATTTGAGAGGAAGGTTCTCCGAAGGATATACGGCCCAATCAATGAAGACAATGCATGGAGAGTACGCTGCAATCACGAATTGTAAGATCTATACAAAGAGTGTAAATTCTCGACACATACCAAGCTACTGCGTTTACCTTAGGCCGGATGTTCAAAGAATGGATGAGTCACGAATCCCAAAAAAAGCCCTTTATCTACTACCAGATAACAAAAAGTCAGGTGGCAAACCAGGGTCAAGGTGTGAAGACAAAGTTAAGGCCAATGCAACAAAACTGCTCATATGGGTCGCGCCAAAAGAGTTGATGCCGAGAAAGTCGCGTTTTCCATGCGCAGTAGAATCCCCGCATGCCGTTCCCGTCCCTTTGCCTAGTCGCAACAAATTTCGAAGGGGAAATTTGAAAATACATAAACGCATTTCTTATCGATATGTGCGCAATTTTTATTTGTGTGCAGCTTTAATTTCCCCAGCTGCGCGCTCCGGCATCCACTCTTTTGGCGCGACCTCTAACAAGAAACTGGAGACAACTTGCGAAGCAGAGATGACGTCCGGAGAAAGAACCTGATGGAGGCCAAGGCATGAATTGAGCTGTAGAGCCATCAAAGAAGAAGAAGAAAGATGGTCGAAGATTGAAGTGTCATTGGTTGCCTACGTGGTAATTCAGTAATTGTGGGTCGTGGAGATGGACGTTCAAGGGTCAAAGCGGTCCCTGTTTGGGGTACCCTTTAGGTGGACTACAAGAATAAATGGTTTTACATTTATAAATCCCCCTCGCTTGGAGGTGATTTTTGGAAGAAAGGAGGAGAAAAGAGCTTTGTGCCTATTAAGACGTGTTGAAAACTATCAACCTGCAAAATTTCAAGAAAATTACCTGACAGCTTTTTATCATAGCGGGGCGTTTTACTACTTTGTCCTGTTTTTTGTCATCAATTCTTACGCTGTTTTATTACCGCGGAGTTTGCATATCACGATAGAGCTTTAAGTAAAATATGGTCAAAATACACGAGTTACTGACAATATCACAAAAGCACGATGCATTTTGCAAAGTCGTGCTTTTTATTCCTAATTTAATTATGCTTTTGTCAATCCTGTTCATATTGTTATCGAAATTGCTGTCGCTATTTGTGATGTCCAAACATGGAGCGATATCCCCATTTTAAACGTTTAATTGGGATGCTTCGGTTTATTGTAGGGAATCACAATTATGTGGTTATTGAAATTAGAAGTTTTACTATAACATGGTTGCAAATCTGATTTCTGTAAGTATTCTCCTGCGTTCCCATCCGAGCTGAATATAGACACAGAAAGTTTCCAACAAACAAATACATCTGAACCGCTATAAATATCTATCCAGATTCCAATTATGATATAATTAATTTCATTACGTCAAAGCTCCTCAAAATGCCCAACAAATAAAGAAAATCGTTCGTAGATCTTCATTTAATAAAAAAACTTCTCTCTAGCCTAAATGACCAGAAAATATTTAGTCCTGAGTGCCTTTAATGCAAAAACAACTACAAAAGCAGAATTAGATATGCGAACACAACGAAGAAGAGAACCATTTGTGTTAATTATGCAAAGCCATCGCACAAACGAGACAGACTTCCGTCTTCTGTCAACCCTAAATTAGGTTCCGCTATTAAGATATAACCAGATAAATCGTGTCATCCCAACTAAGAAAATTAATGATCATTAGCCTCAATAGGCTTCAGGACTCTCATAACAAGCGCACTAATGAATTAATTACACAAGGAGTAAATAAGCCGCGTAAGGATACACGCAGACCCCTTGGTATCCGTGCACACAAAAATCGGAGGATTATCTCTAGCCGAAAACGGCGGGCAAAAAGGACTTCTCAGAGACGACTACAGCTACTACTACTACAACCACTACTGTTAAACCAGCAACTTCCATCTTTGCTACATGGCTATAACTTTTGGCAATCACACCCCTATCACCGATGACCCAGTAAAAGTGAAGATTGATAGCGGCACAAGCAACAGATATTGCTGCTGCCGTTGGTCGGCCGCTTTTAGATTTGGGCCAAGTCATTTCGAGCGATGACCATCAAAGTTAATTTGGATTAAAGTCGTTTCGACACCCTGGACACCCAGGACCCGCTGGACACCACAACGTGGAGCACAAGTCAAATGGCCAGGATTTAGCTGTTAGGTAATATGAGAATGATTAAGCGGCATCAAGGATCCCCACGAGCCCCGCAAAATGGGACAATCGCATAAGGAAATTGATAAAAGCACTTCCAAATCGAATTCAGGTCAGCTGGATTACGGCCAAGGCGAAGTCCTAGCTGCGGCTAATCTGGGGGCGGTTTTCGTCGATTTAAGCGGAGCATGAATGAAATTTTTATGGAAATGAATTTCTTGCAAGATTCTTGAACGATCAGATTGAGGACATTTCCTCAACCACTTAAGTTCCACTTATGATGCTGTAATGCCGGATTTTAGGAAATGGAAAATGGAAATTGGTTAATGGTGACGAAGAGGAAGGGGGTTGAGGAAATGTTACTCTAAATTTTTACTATAACTACGCGGTCCCGAAATATGAACCCACAAAGCTGTTGGGATTTATTCCTATGTTGGCCGTGGAGCTTCGTGCCCTAAATGGGAAAGTAGACCAGAGCAAACATTTTGGCACGGCATTAAGTGGAAAAATGTTGAATGATGTTACTCGTACATTATATTACTGTGCACCCAAAGGAAAATTATTTATTATTTTGCTTGACGCATCCCGAGTTATATTTGAAACAAAGTTTATTGTTGGAGTTTGTTTGGGTGTAAACATGACATGCTGACTTAAGTATAAATGCAATACTGTCAGACTTTCAATTAAAGGAGATATAACAATGTGCACAGGAAGCATCAAATATTTAAATGGTTATCCCGCCTAACTTTCTCAATGGATTTTCTTCGTGTATGTCCTTGTACTCAACGCATTTGATGACTTTTTCAGTACAAAAGCAATGAAAAAGAAAATTATCCAAAGAACGGAGTAGCTAACATCCATACCAATATGGGTATCTATTATGTCAAGAATTTTTTTTTCATTGCTGACATATCTTTTTCTTCTTAACGTCCTTTTAATCTCTCATGGGATATAGGGCGGAAACAGTTGCCCTCTAGCGGACTCTGTTTTGCGCGACAGTTCTCCGACCAGGATCTCCCAGTTGTTGCGGCTTCTGCTAGTAATAGTACAGTCAATCTGTACCGGGGATTTTTTTTTTTTTTTCATAAATCGTTCGGAGGTCATAAAAAAGTTTAAAAAAAGATTTGTGACCTCCTACCACTTGCAGGTTCCTGGAAAACACAAAAAGTTTTTTAATGCATTTTTCTCGGAATCGGTGCATTTTAGAGAAAAATTTTATTCACAATAAATGTTTTTCTCTAAAGTGCACCGATTCCGAGAAAAATGCAACAAAAAACTCTTTAGGTTTTCCAGGAATCTGCAAATGGTGGGAGGTCACAAATCTGGGTTCCCCGGTGTAATTTTTCGGCTTGCGCACCTGACCCGCTGCGTTTGCCCGAAATCAATGCCGTTAAAACAGTTATTCCCCAAAGTAACTGTATTTTACTTCTTAATGGGCCGTCCTCACTACGCGGACTTAGATCCTACGCGCTTTTCGCCGTACGGCCTCTGACAAAAGCGCGCATGAGTTCTGAATCGTGAGCAAATTGAGAAAACAAATCAATTTTTGTTTGAAAAAACATACGCGCTTTTGAAAAGCCCGTATTGTGTAGACGTACAATGTACCTTTTTAAGCACAGCCTTTGGTCCGCGCAGTTTGGCTGTAGGTACTGCCTTTGCCATTAAAAATATCGCAAAAAAGGCATTAAACTCTATATGAAAAAAAGAGACAAAAGCGCGTATGACCTAAGTCCGCGTAGTGTGGATGCACCATAAATCTAGCATTGTTCTTTTTTATTTATTTATTGCCAAGCAAATTTGATGGTGTCCGACAAGAACTGCACCTTGAGGTTATTGTGCAGGACATGAAGGGTAAAACAAGACATGAGTAATATCCGTCTAAGGGATAGTGGCAAGAGTTGAAGGATTTTGAGCCTATCCATACGGAAGGAGGAAGGTTGTGAAAACCCGAAGGATTATAGAGATTCCTAATCGCGAAAAGAAGGAACTTCTTTTGGGCAGATTCTATTCGGTTAATACTAACTTGAAATATGGGGTCCCAGATCAGGCATGCATATTCAAGAATAGGACGGACTAATGAGCAAAACAGGGCTTTAGTAACCCATACAATTGTCGAACTCTTTAGCTTTTCTCTTAACAACTCCTAACAGCTTGTTGGATCTGGCAATAATTTTATCATAATGTAAGTTAAAGTGCTATCGACGACAACGCCTAAATCAACAATGTGACCGACATGATCCAAGACATTATCATTGAGATAATAATTTTGCAGCTGTTTGTTTCTTTTCCTGGAGAAGGTAATTAAATGGCACTTATTGGTGTTAAGAAGAAGATTATTAGTAGTGCACCAGTCTTGTGGAGCATTAAGTTTCGACTGTAAAAAGGATACATCAATTTGAGACCTTATAGCACTATAAATTTTTAAATCATCGTCGTAAAAGAAGTGTGCAATGCCAATTAAGTTTTCAGATAGATCGGAAATGAATATGTTAAATAGAAGTGGTCCTAGGTGGATGCCTTGCGATACACCTGAGGTTACATTTATTTCTTTTTAAAGGAAGCCCTGAAATCTTGAGATCTGCCGTTCAGATAGGATGTTATCCAATCCTGAAATGGGCCGGATATCCCGAATCTAAATAGTTTCATAAATAAAATTTGGTGGTCTACCCGATCAAATGCCTTGCTGAAATCAGTGTAGACAGCGTCAAACTGCTGGCCTTGTTCCATACCGCATAACAGTTCGGAGGTCAGTATCATAAGATTGGATGTGGTGGAACGACCTTTTCTAAAACCATGTTGCTGATCGTTTAGGTTCGGAACAATTAGAGGGGCAATCTTGTCATAGATAAGTTTTTCAAATAGTTTAGGGATAACAGAAAGAATAGCAATGCCCCTATAGTTGTCCACCGCATGTTTATCACCTAATTTAAAGATTGGTGTGAGTACTACTTCTTCCATACCTAAGGAAACTTACCGGCAAATAGGGACTTCTTAAAAATTAGGTGAAGAGGGAAAAGAATGAGTTGGGCTAGGTTCTGCAAAAAACTTGCATGTAAACAGTCCGGACCTTGACCTTTATTGACCTCCAGATTTTTTAGACCAGTCATTTAATTTTCATACAATAGAGATAATGGCTATCTATGGTTAATAGCTTCAATAGATACTATATTTACCATGGTACATTAATCCCATTCCCAGGCAACCGCCATGAAGTCTTATAAAGCATTAGTTTTGTTTTTTTGGTGCCGGTTTTTAGATTTGTTGCACGCAGGATTTTCCACTTGATCTTCATCGATCGTTATCTTAAACATAGAATGAACTGGTTTTCCTTCTGTGAGTAAAGTTGCAGCAATTTTTTCTAATGACCCTGCTACGGTAACCCTTTTATCTTCTCGTATTTTGGCCAATATAAGATTAATTAAGAAAGTCATGCCAGTGCCTCTTGTGGGCCTTAAAAAATCACCCGTATTGACACTATTGAATATGTGATGAGAGACTTATTTTTGTTCATTGGTTAACTGGGGGCCTCGGTAGTCTAGGGGTAAGGCGCGACCTAGGATCCCAGAGTACCGGGTTCGAATCCCGGCCAACACCATTGTCTTTCGCCTTTTCGACTTTCCCACCTACATAACTTTCCTTCTTTCTTCTTCCCTCTTTACATTCCTGATTACTCCTGTCATAGCCTTTCTTAGCCCTTCCCCGTTCCACCAAAGCGCATGTCATCGGTTGGTTGATGAGATTAAACTCGCTTCAGGAGGCATAACACTCCAGCGAGTTGTTTCTCGATGCCCCGATGTCAAAGTCGCGATAGTAATGGTTGGGAGTGTAAGTGGACTAAAAATATCGCCGGTAGCTTGTGGCCTTTCCTTCTTCCCCGGACTAGAGTTGCTGTTCGACATTGCACTCTATACGAAGAAAATAGATTGTCGACAGTAAAAAGGGCCTTTCCTGAGACTCTAGTCTTTCACATAAAAAAAAACCTTGGTTCATTGTCTTCCATATATTCTCTGTTTAAATTATTTTCGGATCCATCGATTGTTTGTGGAGGCTGCAAACTATAATAAACCACAGTATTTCCGCCAATTGAAAGAACAATATCTCGCAGTGAAAGCATTTCATCATTTCGTTCCTTCGATTTTCGAGTCATGTTTTCGAGCCGATCCGATAGTCGGATCAGAGTAGAAGGTAGGTAGCTTAAACGCTTAAAAACACTGAATCATGACGTGAAAGCCCTAAAATGGAATTAGCCGTTTCCGAAATCAGCCCGCGCAAACAGACAGACAGACACAGACGTAGGTACTGACAAATATATTAGAAATACTTTGTTTGAATCTCATTGATTTGATTTGAATATCATGTAAATAACCATATGAACATAGCAAAATACCATCATTTTGAAATCAACTGTCCATATGTGTTTGTAGCTGTGTAGCATTTTTACTTGTCAACAATGATCATTCTCTCACAAACAAAAGTTGTATAAAACAATAAAAACTAGTTGGGTTGTGGGTTTGACCCCTTTGGTCCACACGATTAACTTCCCAGTATGATGAACGAAGATGGAATAAACTGACTGCTTACAAAATAGTTATACGTTTAGCACTAGTGGAAAATTGGCTAGTATCAGAACTGATGACAAAGCAATCCCGAGAGAAGCTAGTTCAAATATAATAGTAGTAAACCCACAAGATTTTTCTAGAGAATTTGTTTTTCCTGAACGTTAGCAAACCAACATGTACTCCCCATTTCGTTTGCTGCATTAAAGCGGTTGCTCAAATTCGTATTGAGCGTGCTGAAGCGCCGTTGACAAACTGAGAAGCGAATGACTTCATTTGGAAATTCCAAAACTGTAATTGTTAAGTACTTGTCAGACTTGACCAAAAAGAGCAAATTTGGCGGTAACTACTGGAAATCCCGGGATATACCACCATTTCCTGAAACTGTTTCACGCGTAGATAACAATTCCCCGTCAAAAAGTGCTAATCCAAAGTTTGAAAAATTCGCGCTGTTTGTAAAGGGTAACGACATTTTTCCACGATTTTGAAAGGTTGTCGGATTTTGACAAGTGATGTTTTGCTCGAAGGCTATTGCTGTGCAGAACCCAAAAAAGATCACTTCGTTTAGAACGAGTCTCTTTCCATCGAGTTTATGAGATATTAGCAAAATTTTTCAATTTAAGGTCTTTCTGAAAATTAGCCGAAGTTTTTCTACTTATTCTATTTAAACAAAAAAGGCCCGACCGAATATCATGAAATTTTTTTCGGAGCATTTCTTCGTTAATATTCTTTTTTCGGCACCTCAATGAAGTCGAATAGTTTTTAGTTTGGGCCGTATCGTGCAGGTACAAAAATCATAAACGTCGTTTAAACAAAAAAAACCGGTTTGACCGAATTTTATGAAAATCTTTTCAGATCATATTTTGGTTAATACTCTTCGAGCGGCACGTCAACTAAGTCGATATCTTTTATAGTTCGAGCGATATCGTGCAGGTACAAAAATCACTTAAACCAAACAACCGCTCGACCGAATATTATAAAAATCTTTTCAGATTATATTGTCGCTAATACGCTTCGAACGGCACCTCAACTAAGTCAATATCTTTTGTGGTTCGGGCGTTATCGTGCAGGAACAAAAATCACTTACGCCGCTTAAACAAAAAAACTTCTCGACCGAGTTTTATGAAAATCTTTTCAGAACATATTTCGGTTAATACGCTTCGAACGACACTTCAACGAAGTCGATATCTTTCTTGGTTCGCGCGATATCGTGCAGGAAAAAATGACCACATCCGTACGCACACACACACACACATACTTCCTCCCAATTTTTTGCTTAAAATGCTCCTGGGACCTTGAAAGATGAAAATACGTCGAAATTTTCGATTTCGATTTTCGGACCGATTACAATAACTTCCTATACTGGGAAGTTAAAAAGTTATGTTCGAGTGGCCATATTTCGGCCAATTTTTAACCAAAAATTTGCAACCCCTCATTTTAAAGGAAATTTTGTCTACTTTCTTTTTTATGAAGCAATACCTATACTATACCTATCTCCGACCCAAAAAACGATATAGGCAAAAAGAAAAAAAAACAAAAAAAACATTTTGGATTTTTTTTCTTTTTGTTTCAACATTTTTGACATAAAAAAAAATTTCAAAAATTTCAGATAAAGTTTATCGAAATTTTGCTTCATTTTCAAAATATATATACTAAAATGGGCCAATTTTAACCTCTATCTCCAATTTCCACGCTCTAATTTCATTGCACTCCGCGGTTTTTTCTTCTTAAGGGACCCATTGAACGATTCCTGCAATAAAACTCCTTGAACGGCTTAGTTCCTTAATGCCCTGTTTTTTAAGACATAATCGATAGACTATCAATAACATTCTACTTATTATACCCGTTCCTTAGATACCCATGTGGCATCTTCATTTCTTTTACAAAATGATCGAGAGCCCAAAATGTTGACAATGAAATTCTCTACAAGTTCTTACTAAAAAGTTGACCCTACTAACCCTTTGAAAGTTATTCAAGGTCAAAGTTTGCAAAAATCAATTTTGACCGAAAAACCACTCGAAAACTTTTTTTTTTCTTTTTTCGAAAATTGCATTTTCAAGGCAGTAATTTTTAGTATAAATAAAGGGGGAAGGGGATGGGTGAAGGATTATATAGACAAGGCAAATTCATTATTGTATCTTCTCCATGGCAAAGGATAACACTACTTATTGGAATGACGATCTGCCCTGAAGGTATTCGCTCGTAAATAAAAACCGACTTGCAATATTTACCAGCAGAGTTTGTCTATGGACAATAATAATTCAATTCCACCTCAACAAATGAGAACCCAATATGCCAAAACTGAGACCAACAAATGAGAACACAATGGAGCAACACTTCTCTTCTTCGATGGCTCTGCAGCCCAATGCGAGCCTTGGACTCCATCAGCTTCTTCCTTCAGATTTCTCCCTGCTCCACTTGTCTCCAATTTCTTGTGTTAAGCAATTTTGCTGCAGTAGATGCAGGGCTTTTTTGGTATCCTTGACTCATCCATTCTTCGGACATGACCAGCCCAACTTAAACGCTGTAGCTGTAGCATTGTCTGCATTGATTGGGCCATATATCCTTCGGAAAACCGTCCTCTCAAATCCATCTTGTCGGCGGATTTCTGGGAGATACTCAATGCTTCATGAAATGGGGGACGTACTAATTTTTGCGTCTTCCCTCATCTCATTGCAATATATAAGTGATATATGTATATATATTGCCAATAAAAACTTTTACTTCACATATTTTATATTAATATTATTCTTTTATTTAATACGTTTATTTAACATTTATCTATTATTATATTTAATAGTTTTAGATTTTAATAGTTTAAGATTTTTCTATTTTTAATTATGTCACACCGAAAATTACATAACGGTTTTTAATTATACAACTTATTATAGGAGACTTCCTTATCGAATAAACTCCTAACTAATACTCTTACAAAAATTCAAAATAATTTTTAATATCACAATATTTGTGTGGCTATGTTTTTAAAATTGTTTCTGTGTACAGTGTATACATACGTGATATGACAATCCAAATTCCCCAAGTGTATTTAATAGTAGTAGTGAGAATCCAAATTGTGACGTAACCAAAAACACTGTGCTTAAAATTATTAGAACAGAAACTGAGTGGATACTTGAATAAAACTTATTACAACGAAACGCGTATATACAAGTAGCGACTGCTACACTTCACATCTATACGTAGCTGCTGTACATATGATGGCTTTTTAGATACTTATTTTAGTTATTCCGTGGATGTCTCTGGATTTCATTACTACCCCAGGTAGTTAAATTCGTTTACCCGTTCGAAGTTATATTCCCCTCCGGGTGGTGTTGTGGTTTCTTCATCTTCTTTTCATCCTTAACTGAATTAAAATCTTGCTCTTGTCTGCATTTATTTGCAGCCCTTTATGTTTGTCTCCGTCTTCTAATTCTCTGAATATTTCTCTAAAGTATGGCAGTGATCTGGCAAGGCAGTTTATATCGTCGGCATATTTTGACAACTGTTTGGATTTATTAAGCAGGCTTGCGTTCGCATCAATATTAATCCAGCTTAGTATTCATTTATTACGGCTTCTGCATAAGGTTCCAGTCTGGCCTTAATTATATTTGTCATTTTTTTATACTGTGCTTAAAAGAGATATGCCTCTATCGTTTGCACAGTTGAATTTATCTCCTTTCTTGTGTATTGGGCAGATAATGCTTTGCTCCCAATCTTCCGGCATTTTTTCGTTCCTAAATATGCAGCTGCAGCATAGTAATTTATGTACAGTTTCTGAAAGCGATTCGCCTCCTTGTTTGATCAACTCAACACGAATAGTATGGCACTTTGTAATTCTTCCAGAGTGGTACATTTGTTTCTCCGGTGTCATCGTTATGTTGTAGACGGGGTTCTAGGACATGTCTTATGCTCTCATTTGCCTTTCAGCAGTTCGCCTAACAAATAGGCAATAGTAATGGACAGACTCCATCCAGCTACTGGGTGTGACCGAGACGACCAAACGGCAACACTATGATCGGTGCATTTCGGGTAACGCTGCGTAACGTGCGATGGAAGTATGTAAGGACATCGTCCCACTACTGTCGTATTACTTGATTTGAAATGCAAAGCCGACTTGCATCAAGTAGTAAAATATTAAAATTATTCGTTTTTGAAGTTATAAAAACTTTGCAATACACGGTTAAAAAAATATTCTATAAATTAAAAAAATACCAATCAAATATCGAGTTTTCAGCTGGGTCTGTTCACTAAAGGAAACTTAATACTGAATAATTATAAATGAATTAAGAAAAGTTAAGAGTAATAAAAACTTGAAAAAAAAAAAAAATCAAAAGTGTTTTTAATTAAAAGAAATATTTTGATTAGAAGCAACAATACCAACCTACAATATGTTTCTCATCCTGTAGCAATAAATTAAATTGAAGCCTAATCGTTAACATATACATATGTACATGCCTCACACAAAACACAAAAGTTAAGTAACTGCCTTTATATCGTTCGTATCTTAACAATGAAGTTTTCCTAGCCAATATGAAAAAGCATTTAAGAGTCCTTCCTTTAAGATATGTTAAACTTCTGAACAGTTTAACAGGACTTTGTTTCAACGAATGCTATTCATGCGATAAGAGAAAATGTGCATGGTGCCTTTCCTGGCTGGAGCCCCAGATGTACTTGTATGCATTAACTTTCCGATCTGGGTCAGACAAGCTCCAGGATGCCAGAGAATATAGCCTAATACAGGCTCTCTCTTGCTGGTTTCTTTATAGTCATGTCGTCTAAGATCATAAAAGTTTCACAGGATATCACATGGGGTGGGGCACTGATTGAGGTTGTGTTAGGGTTAATTCTGTTGAAATAGCTTCCCGAGTATGTGTTCAGAATCTTCAAATAGCTTAAGGATAAAAAGGACATTTTTTAGGCCAGACATTATTTAATATTTTGAATCCTTGAGAAAATTTTATGTATCAAAACTGTATGATGGTAGTGAAAAAGTATCAATCGATGTCCAATATACATATCTACTGTCTATGGTTCAGGGTGGTTCACAAATACCTCAACTAAAGGACATATTAGAAAACTGGGTCGTGTTAAAAACCCGAAAGGAATTAAAATTTTGTAAACAAAATTCATAACGGGATAGAAGAAATGTTTACACCATTTTGCTCCTAAGGATACGTAAAATGTTGCAAAAACCGAAGAAGAAGCAAATAACAAAATCGGCAACTACCACTGCAAGGATTTCGCTTTAAAATAAGAATTTCAATGTGAAAAATTCGTTAAGGGAAAGATTCCCCGAAAGACTAGAGCTTTTTCAGTTTAAAACCTGATAATTACTCTTGAAACTGAAGTAGGGTCTGCCCCTTGTTTGGGGCAAAGTGGTGTGTACGCACACGGTCACTGTGAAGTTAATTCGATTTACTTTCTGCACCCATTTTGCAAAGATGTGACGACAACAGAATACATGAAAAAACGAGCAACCCATCATCCAGTAAAATTGCAACAAGTCCAACAACAAAGAACCCCATTTCTAGGCACGTGAAAAATAAGGGAAGACGTAATTACGTTGCTGTAATGGTGCAGAGTGCATCCACCAGACAGGATTGTAATTACGAAAGTATTATCCTTGTTGGTAGAGTATTTCCAACTGGATATATACCAGGCTAGAGACGTTGTTCGGTTCGCTATAGTTGAAGATGTTGGAAAATGGGAACATTTGCTTGTGAACCTGAATTTTCGGCGAGGGTTTGAGGGTGCATGTGTCTAAAAATAACCTAAAGCAGTAACAGCAGTTTTCTGCTTTTAAGCACTTCTAATTTCCTTAATTGAGATTTATCCTATTTGAGACAAGATGCATTAAAATTTCATTATCGAAATGAACTTTAATTAAATTGGGTGAATTGCTGACTTGTAGCAGAAGTTTTTGGCATTCACTCAGTAATGAAGACTGGTGCACAATTATTCAAGTTTTGATTGTTTACAAAACTGAGGCGTTTTTCGTTATGTAAATCTTAATCAGGTTTGGATGGGAGTAAAACCTTCCTTTGAAGGTTAGGGTTAGACTGTGATAGAAAGACTGTTAGGAGAGTGTAATGTAGCGCTACTGCGTTTGACTATCGACTTACGCCTTAGACAGGTTAATGCTAACCCTATTCAAAAAATGAAGGTTGTTTGTTTTTCGGTTATCTTTATTTATCTTTAATTCGGTTATCTTTATTTCTATGATTCTACTACTACGTACAACACAGCAAATAAAAGGCAAGATACAGCTACGGTCAAGGTCAAGGCCCTCAGTAACCGAAGAGTAAGTCCTGGAGATGAGATGCTCTGCGTCTAAGGGAGTCTTTAAAATATGTACTGTAATTAGTACTTCTGTCTCCATCTTAGGCAGAAGTCGTAGAAATTGGAACGACTGGTTCGATTATGAATGCAAGCTAGATAAAAGCATCCTCTGCGCGGTTCATAAAAAAAGAGATATCACAATGTGCATTGTTGTTGAATACCGCTTATTAGATTTTCACCTTGAAGCAAGCAATGGAATAAAATCTAGAGATTTAAAACTGATTTCAACACCACTTCGTAGAGGAACTCTGCAAAGTTATGAGAGAATTCGAAATCCACAATAAGCTGACATGACTAGGTAGGTTGACTATAAGCAATGTGACAACCGACAAGCCAAGTAAATGTATCCGGAACACTGTCCAGACCAATCATCCGGATCCAGACATATATTGGAGTCCGATAATGGTACGATCCGACCTGTCTCCTTTTCAACCTGGCGTTGGAGAAAGTAATTCGAAATTCGGGGGTGACATCAAGGAGCGCAGTCCTACTCCGGTCCTTTAGCAATTAGTTGCTTATGTAGATGACATTGACGTAATTGGAAGATCATTAATCAGCGCACAGTGGGGGTCGCTCATAGAAGGTTCTGCTCAAAACTCAATTTTTCAAAATGTGGAAATTTTTCAAAAAAATTGTATCTTCGTAGTTTTAATAATGTATCAGATCACGTGTAAAAATGTTAAGTCGCTGACTGCTATGAGTCATCGAGCGCATGAGCATAAAGTTTATAGTTTAGGTAAAATAGTACTTCTGCGAAAAAGGGTTATGCCAGCTTATGCGCGATATAAAAACATTAATTTCTAACGTTTAACGATAAAATCTATGGAAGTGTGTTGTGTCGGTGATCAAGCAAGGTACATATGTTGATTCTTCTATAATTTTGTATTATATTATAAGTTCATTGGTTTATGATACAAGGCTTAAAATTTGTGGTAGTGTGTATTTTTTTGTAGGGTTTTTTTTAAATGAAATTTTCTCGAAAACGAGCAAAGTTGCAAGAACACCTACTGCAAGAACACCTAATATTGGTCCCACTATTAAGGTAAGGGAGCGCGAATTTGAAGTACTTAAATCATTTACCTACCTTGGGTCAATAGTAGCAGCCGTCAATAACGTGGAATCAGAAATTCACGACTGCTAAAGGCCAACAGTAGAATACTATATAACACAATGGTCCTACCGGAGAGAACAGTTGCTATGGCCAGGACCGCAGTGTATCTGTTTCGGGGACGTCCCGTTCCGACCGCCAGTTAACGGATCAAAGAAGAAGAGATGTCTTCGGCCATTTCGAGATCGCCACAGTGGATTTATATTCGTCATACACTTTTATTTGATAGCTATACCGAGGGCGTTGTAAAAAAAAGTAGTCCACTGTTTTATGTGGGCGGCCATTTTGTATTTGTACTCATAGTACTCATTTTTCGTATATCCAAGACCTATGCACAGACAGGGGTTTCGACATTTTCAGTAATACACCCTGTAGATAGAAGATAGATGTTTTCCAATAAAAATACATTAAATAATAAAAAAAAATAGTATCTTGTGGTACATCATCATTATCACTAGCGATACAGCCTAGTTTTTAATTTTCGCCGTGATATTCTTTTCTTTGTTAATTTGAACTACCAGACTCGTTTACGAACTGTTTGTCAAGGCGTACGATGCGACAATGGTCCTGGCAATATTACATTTTACTTATTGCTTGGCATTTTTTCTAGGCCCTAATGTAATGGTGTCGAATTAGAAAATTAAATGATAGCAATAAAGCTTGTGTTGAATAAAACCTTAAGAAGAACAAAAAAGTGCTTTAATTAGAACAAATATATTAATTGGAAGATAAAATCTACTAATTGGAAGCTGTAGTGCCGTCTTGACGAACTCCGGATCCAATGCTGGTCAGATTCCGGAAGTGCGGGGCGAATTCTCTTGAAAAAGGCTGGACAACCATGCCACCAAACTCAACGATGATTTTTTTTGTATGAAAGTCTAAGCTTACCTTACCTTTATACTACCAGCCATCATTAGCTCGAAGGATAGAAAAAGGATATGATATTCTAGAGGATGCACGAGAAGGTGACAGTAAGCCTCACTTTCTTTTGAACTCTTGGATGTTGTAAGAGCTCATTTTTTAAGGAGCCGTCTGAGCTTCCGATGCAACCGGTGGGGTTAGCCGGAGACCCACCTTTAGGCCTTCACCCACCCACCTTCAGGCTGGATTTCTCTGTCGAACTACCCTCAAGAAGAGACTGGAAAAAAAATTCACCGACGGCTATAAGACGGCAGAGGTTTATCTAGAGACCGCTTACTGCTCACGGTCCTCCCGGTGTACGCTAGTGCCTTTCAAGCTGAAGTGCTGGCGATCCTAAGGGCCTACACAAGGATGTAATATTCGAATTTTCGTAGACAGCGAAACCTCTATAAAAGCTCTGGATTTGGTAACGATACGAACGAAGTTAGCGATGCATTGTTGAGCTAAGAGGCTAGGTAAAAAGGACAACGTCCGGGACTACCTTAATATTTCATTCAACGACTGCGTACGTTTTGTCCATAAACTTCGCCGCTGTGATCACGTATCTCCCTATTCTAATTCGATCCTGGGTTGCTCTTTTAGGGTCTATCGGGAGTACAAATTTAAGGAAAAATCTCACCAATTTCTTACACATGGTTCTTGAAACAAATGCAGCTCCTATACCGAAAACCAAAAATTTCGGTAACAAATTAGTAAAACTTGTTGTTATTATTGTTCATTTATTATTAAAATGTCCATTCATAATGTTCAACAGTCTTCATGCTGGAAAGTTGATCGTGTGGACCGAAAGAGAGCCAAACCCACAACTCAACTAGTTTTCTATAACTCTTACTCATATCCTCTTATCCTACCGATGTATAAATAAATGTACTAGTTATAAGACTCTGTCTTGTGTACATGTCTATCAATAAATAATAATAATAATACCTAGGCAAACAGGGGCGGAGACCGAGATGGTCGGCAGCTCTATAGGCGGAGCCAAGAATTCTATTTTTGACTACCACTTTCTGCAAGCCAGCCAAAAGTGAAAAGCAATGGGGACCTGCACTATCTCTAGGACGACTTGACTGAATTATAGCAAAGAAAAAACAATAAGCCTCTTAAACAGACCCCGAAGAGATATTGCCAGAATCACGGCAAGGTTGCTGCCAAGTTGGGCATCCCGTTAAACTAGTGGTAGCTGCGCGGAGGGAAAGACATATTCACTTCCTGTGTGGGTGCCTGGCCCAAAACTTGAAAGAGATCTCTAAATTTGAGATCAGGTCACTGATAAGCTTTCTAAATTCCACAGGATAGTTTTAGGCTCCCATCACAGCCGACCAAACAAGCAATGAACACAAGGTTGCACTGGAGGCAGCCCTTCACCTATCTACTCACAACAGCAACTCTTCCACCAAAATTTTAAATCTCCTGTCTTAAAGCCAATATTTTTTCCCTAAATCAAGACAAGGTCGTTCGGTTTACTTCTATACCCTACTTTGCTCGTTTTCGCGTCAATACGATCTAATTCTTAAATCCCATTTGACTAGTATTAAAAATACATTTTCTGTCTGTGAGTTTAGTTTGTTTGTGAATTTAAGTAAGTAGTATACAAAAGTTTTCAATTTCTAAAAAATCCTACTACTAAATCCCCTTTTGCTGTTACTATTAGGTACTACAATATTAATTGTTTGACGTGACAACGTCTTATAAATCGATGAGTATAGGAAGTCATTAGCGCAAATAGTCGCGCCATGCGCGACTATCCCCACCACTACTTAGCGACGAGAACGGGACGGGACATTTTGCGCTAATGACTTTCTATACTCATCGATTTATTACCCCGCTTATGACTAGGTTGAAAAGTTGAGTCGAGGTTGAGTTGAAATTTCGACCACCGTATATGATGTCGAGTTGAGTTCACTTTTGAGGTTGAAATAGCTACGTTACTTATATGTTAATGAAGTGATTGCGATATTAGTATAATACAACAACAAAGCAATAAAATGAAACAAATGAGAAAAAACTTTGTAAAACGACTAACAAGGCGTTTAAACATTCTCACTGCTGCTCATATAAAGAAAGTAGCAACAATAAAACATGTTATCAGTTATTTACCAAAAAAGAGAACCAGGAAAGTGTGGTCTAAACAAAGAAGCAAGCAGTGGTGGTACAAAAATTGTTAAAAACAAAACATTCGATGACCAAATGATAGAAAATTTTCGTATGGACAGGGAATCCTTTAATTTTATTTGTGAGAAATTAGCACCTGATTTAGCACCCAAGCCGTACATAGTACATGCTATACCTGTTGACATGATCGTAGCGACTGCTATTTACAAGTTAGCATCATGTGCAGAATATAGGGTTATAGCTAACCAATTCGGTGTGCATAAAAGTTGTTATATATTGAATTACACATTGAATTTATTGTTATTTTTGAAGTTATACAATACAAGACACATATTCCCACTTTAATGACCATTCAAACTTCGTCCCTTGTCTCAACAAGTTATATATGGGTTCCATTGTTATCGCCAAGTTTTCATTGCCACAATTATTTGGACACCGCAAATTGCACACTAAAAATAAAAGTAAATGCAAATATCTCCTAAAACGTTTATTATTTTAAATTTAATTTTTTGTCATATATTCTTCAATATAATAACTAACTTAGAAAAAAAAAACAAAAAAATAAAAAATTCTATTTTGGAAAAAAAAGGGAATATAATATGCCCACAATTATTTACACACTTGTTATTGGTGCCAAAATTATTTGCACACCGTGATTGAAAGGTCGTAACCTGTGAAATAATTATTTTTTTTATTTAGCTGAACATGAATGATGCATTATACCATTACCTAATATTTGGTGTTGCCTCCTTTGGCAAGAATTACCTCTTCGAGCCGCCTAGGCATCGAGTCTATCAGGTTCTGCAACATTGCAGTAGGAATCGCTTTCCATGCAGTTACCGTGTCCTGCCAGGCTTCTTCCTGTAATTTCCCAATTTTTTCTGGGATCCTGGATTTCAGATGGTGCCATATGTTTTCTATAATGACAATGTACCTTCCAATGACGGTACCATCCATAATAATTTACTAATCCTGTAAATGCTTGCACTTCCTTAATGTTTTTAGGAGCGGGTGCCTTTAAAATTGTTTCCACTGTGTCCTGATTGTTTTTTATACCTTTCTTGTTTATAGTGTGTCCTAAATAACTAATTTAATTAAAGTGCCAGTCCACCTTTGAACAAATAAAGGAAGCTCTAGTATCTGAGGATATTCTAATACATTATAATCCTAAAATGGATGTCACACTAGAATGCGACGCATCAAATAGTGGTATAGCTGCTGCACTCTCACATCGCTTTCCAAATGGGGAAGAACGTCCTATAGCATTCGCATCGCGGATTCTGGCAAAATCGGAACGCAAACTACAGTGTAATCGACAAGGAAGCGTTGGCTGTTTACTATGGGGTCCAGAAATTTTCTGATTATTTATGTGGGAGAAAATTCATCATAAGAAGTGACCATAAGCCTTTGTTAGCAAAATACGGGGAGAATCGCAGTATACCTCTGATGGCCGCAAAGCGCATTTACAGATGGGCCGCATTTCTAGCAGCATTCGATTACAAGTTTGAATAGGGGAAAGAATAATTCTGTAGCAGATATGCTTTCGCGCTTTGCATACAATGCTGATCCGGATGAGGAAGAAGTTAAACACTGTGAGCTTATTAACAACATTATTCAACAAAATGGTAGGTTAGATATCCAAGCGATTAAGGAAGCATACGAAACTGATGATACCTTAAAGGAAGTGAGAGAACAGGTTAAAAATGGGTGGAAGAAACCAAATGACGAAACGACACCATTTTTTAGAAGAAGGGAGGAAATAGAAATAACACTGCGTTACACGATTTTGGTACCCTCTTAACTGCTAGCTGGAATAAATAGGTAATGAGTCATAGATTAAATGTTCCAAACATATGTGGTATCCATCACATCTAGTTTTCGAGGTAGGTGGTCTAGTTACGTAGTACGGATTTTATTAGATTTCTTTTAAATAGTTCATTTGTTAGGGGTTTTGACCTCTAACTAAATGTTAACTCACGAAATTTCTTTTAAAAAAATAGTTTTCAGTGAGTAAAATATGTTAAAAAAAAGTTTCGTAAAATTGGTTGTACGCTACCCCTAAAATAACCCCCTAAAAACAGAAAATTCGGTTTTTGGCTAATATCTCCTAAACGGCAGGTCCTACCACAAAATATTATTTACAAAGTTTGTAGATCATGCGATTATCTACAAAAAATAGTATTATGCATTTTCCCGTATGAATGATTGTTCATGAGATATCGCCGTTTTAAAGATTTGACATACTTATGTCCCCCTAATTCGCAACTTGTATAGGTAATCAGATGTTCGCTATATCCTCTTTTGGACCACGTGGCTAATATTTTCAGGGGTGATTCCTGGTTAGTTTTGGAGAAAAAAATTGCTCTAGAGAGGGGCTAACCCCACTATCCACTAAGATACAGGGTGTTTACGAAAGAAAAAAATTTATTTTTTTAATATTTACTTAAACTTGAATAACTCCTAGACTAAGTGTCGTAGAGCAACGTAATTGGGTTCGTCTTTTAGGTAATTGTGCATTCTTTTATATGATATTAAGAACAGAATCTTGAGTGACTCCGTTTACACGATATTTATGTTCAAAATATGACCAAAATGCTAAAATATTGGAATTTTTCTAAAAAAATAACGAAAAATATTGCGATTTTGATCACAGTTTTTAATTGCATATCTTTTAAACGGAGTCACTCAAGCTTCTGTTGCTCTACGATACTTAGTCTAGGAGTTATTCAAGTTTAAGTAAATATTAAAAAAATAAATTTTTTTGTTTTCGTAAACACCCTGTATCTTAGTGGATAGTGGGGATAGCTCCCTCTCTAGAACAATTTTTTTCTCCAAAACTAACCCCTGAAAATATTAGCAACGTGGTCCAACAGAGGATATAGCGAACATCTGATTACCTATACAAGTTGCGAATTAGGGGGACATAAGTATGTCAAATCTTTAAAACGGCGATATCTCATGAACAGTCATTCATACGGGAAAATGCATAATACCATTTTTTGTAGATAATCGCATGATCTACAAACTTTGTAAATAATATTTTGTGGTAGGACCTGCCGTTTAGGAGATATTAGCCAAAAACAGAATTTTCTGTTTTTAGGGGGTTATTTTAGGGGTAGCGTACAACCAATTTTACGAAACTTTTTTTTAACATATTTTACTCACTGAAAACTATTTTTTTAAAAGAAATTTCGTGAGTTAACATTTAGTTAGAGGTCAAAACCCCTAACAAATGAACTATTTAAAAGAAATCTAATAAAATCCGTACTACGTAACTAGACCACCTACCTCGAAAACTAGATGTGATGGATACCACATATGTTTGGAACATTTAATCTATGACTCATTACCTATTTATTCCAGCTAGCAGTTAAGAGGGTACTCAATTTTTTTTTTCATTTGTAACGCAGTGTAATCGATGATTTATTGGTTTGGGGATTTCGAGTAATTACACCAGTCTCTATGAGGAAAACCATTTTGGATGAACTGCACACCGCGCATATAGGGATATCAAGAACAAAAGCACTTGCACACTCTTATGTATGGTGGCCGAAACTGGATTCGGACATTGAGGATATGATCAAATCATGTTTTATTTGTGGATCTCAGAATGCTAACCCGCCAAAGGCCGAACAGGGTTCATCGCCTCAGACCGAATCACCGTGGATAAGAATTCATGCTGACTTCGCTGGACCATTTCTCGGCAAGTATTTTCTAATAGTAATAGATTCATTCTCTAAGTGGATTTAAGTAGCACCAATGGATAATATAAGGGCAAAATCCACAATAAATAAATTTTTCGAAATATTTGCTAGGATGGGACTACCAAAACAACTCTGCACGGATAATGGTTCAACATTTGTAAGTAGCGAATTTCAAACATTTCTACGTCATAATGGAATCGGATACATAACGTCTCCTCCCGGACACCCACAAAGCAATGGATTTGCCGAAAGTGCGGTGAAAGGATTTAAGGTTGGAATAAAAAAAATGTTGAAAGACAAAGGAATAACATTATGCATGGTCATATCAAAATATCTGTTTCATTACCGTAATGTGCCACACACAACTACTGCACAAACCCCGGCACAATTAATATTTGGCAGACGACTCCGAACAAGGCTAGACTTAATAAAACTTGAAGGTGTAAAGGACGAGGGCGAGCAGTCAAAACGAAGACGAGAAATGAAGGCAATAACAACACACAAGAAAGGAAGAAGAACAACATTTTCTCAAGGTGACTGCGTATTGGCGAAAGATTATCGTAACAATCTCACGGGATGGGTACGAGCATCTATTCAGGAGAATTGGAAAGCAAACCTATTAGTCCAATCAATCTACGGATTCACAATGTTAATTTCCAGACAATTGAAGGCGGGAAAAAAAATATGGGCGTGTAGAACACTTAATTTGAAGAAAGATAGCATGTTTTTTTTTACGGAACTGCATTGACGAACTTAACCTAAAAAATTTGCAAAAGTCAAAAAACGTAGAGCTCACATCCGAGTAAAATGAGAAAGTTATAGGTATTAAAATTATCTTTCAATTGATGTGGTACAAAATATTGGTTAGTGCCTTGTACATGGAGAAAAATGCTAAAAACCGTTAAAAATCGCGTCTTTTTCATTTATTATTTGCTTTTTATTGATGCGACCTAGAAGCTTTTTACTTGGTAAAAATGTTGCTTTTGGAAATCTGACAACTCATTTTTTTTTGGCTTGAAATTTTGCAAAATATGGGTGAAATTTCGATTTTTGTAAAAAAAGGCGTTTTCTTAAAATCCTTCGTCTACAGCTCCTCGACCTCGTAGGACATTTTTTCGAAGCTCTTTTTCTTCGCTAAGAGTTGTACTATTATGCACTATTATTTAAATTTTGTATTATTTTATATACAAAAAACTCCGCCGCAAAAAAGACAAGTTTTTTTGCCGCAAAAAAGAAACGTTTTTTATTTCATTATTTTTCGACTCTAAACTACCATTTAATAAAAGTTTATATTCTTTTTAGAGAATAAATAGGTAATTTGGTCATACATTATATAAATGTATATTGAATCTAATATCTCACACTTTTATAGGAATAATTTGTTTTTGGTTGATCTATATGAAAAGTTGTTGAAGATTTGCATGTTGTATTTTGAAGTGTTGGGTTTATTTAAATGGTTTAACGTTCGTCGTTTTTAGAGAATAAATAGGTAATTTCGTCATACATTATATAAATGATAATAAAAGTGTGTTACTTTATGATAGGACTTGCCGTTTAAGAGATATTATCACAAAATGGAATTTTCAATTTTTAGGGGATTGTTTTTGGGGGTACCGTACAACCAATTTTCCGAAACTTTTTTTGACATATTCTACTCACTAAAAACTATTAAGATTAGTGAGTTAACATTTCGTTAGAGGTCTGTATTCGAATTTTGGACGAGTGGACTACAATTTAATCAATGTTTTTCAATATACAGTTAAAGATCCTTAATTCAGGTCGCCATTACTTTGTTTAAATGCTCAATAATTATAAAACCATATCAGTTAACCGTAATAATTCATATGGCTTTTTCCAACTATAAAAATTTTCTTTCATTTTTCAATTTACTTTTATTGCTCTCGAAAAATTTTGTTATTGCAGACTTCTAAATTTAAATTAAAAAAATAAATGGTTAAAAAAAATTTTTAAAAAAAATTCTTTTCATTAACTAAAAAATGTACTGAAAAGTAAAAAATAAAAAATATTTTAAAGAAAGCGTGAAATTTCAATTTTAATGAAAAAGTTAATTAAAAGAATGGCGCATTTTTCATCAAAAATTGAAAATATAACTGTAAATCGTGTGAGATTTACAATAACCCTCAATTTTTTGCTTTGTTAATTTCAAATTCTAACAAAATTTTTTGATGAAAAATGCGCCATTCTTTTAATTAACTTTTTCATTAAAATTGAAATTTCACGCTTTCTTTAAAATATTTTTTATTTTTTACTTTTCAGTACATTTTTTAGTTAATGAAAAGAATTTTTTTTAAAAATTTTTTTTAACCATTTATTTTATTTTCTACTTTTTACTTTATTATATGTATTCCGCCATTTTATGATGGCAATTCTATTAGATTTAAAATTACGTCACACAGTTTACTGTATTCATTTGATACCCATGTCGTGGGCTCGGTGGAACATAATTGCAAAAACGGCCGCCATCACGGAACCGTCTTCTTGATTTTTTTACAAAAAGGTCAGATTGCATTTAGTACTTATACATGATGAGTTGAACTCAAGTTGAACCCAAGTCTAACTACATGTAAATGGGAGTCATGTTGGGTTAAGGTTGACTGAACTCGACTCAGCTCTGCTACCTGGGTTTAGTTGAAATTATGCATACGGACATGAGTTCAGCATTTGAGTAGTTGAATTTAGTTGACAGCAGCATCTCTGTGTTTGTTTGTGATTTTTTGTAACGTGTATTGCTTCTTTATTATCAACTCACCCTTGACTCAACTATTCATCTCATTATTCATACACATTAACCACCCGAACTACGAGTGTGTGCAAAATTGGAAGTTGATCGGTTATATTTTCTACTTTTTAGGCTATTATAAGCTTTCCGCAATTTAGTTTTGGCCGCCATTTTGAATTTGGAATGACGCCACATAGCTTATTGGGTTCTACCTGTCATATCCTTTCATTTGATACCCATGTCAGAGGGCCGCGGAGCACAATTTCAAAAATCGGGCGCCATTTTGGAACCGCCATCTTGATATTTTTACAAAATGGCCAGATTGCATTGTCACCCAAACTAAACGTGTATGCAAAATTTCAGCTCTATCCGAAACCGGGAAGTGGGTCAAATTTAAATTCCAAGATTTGACGACAAACAGTGTAAGTGTTGGCCGCCATTTTGAATTTAGAATGACGCCACATAGCTTATTGTGTTCTACCTGTCATATCCTTTCATTTGATACCCATGTCAGAGGGCCGCGGAGCACAATTTCAAAAATCGGGCGCCATTTTGGAACCGCCATCATGATATTTTTACAAAATGGCCAGATTGCATTGTCATCCAAACTAAACGTGTATGCAAAATTTCAGCTCTATCCGAAACCGGGAAGTGGGTCAAATTTAACTTCCAAGATTTGACGACAAACAGTGTAAGTGTTGTCCGCCATTTTGAATTTGGAATGACGCCACATAGCTTATTGTGTTCTACCTGTAATATCCTTTCATTTGATACCCATTTCAAAGGGCCGCGGAGCACAATTTCAAAAATCGGGCGCCATTTTGGAACCGCCATTTTGATATTTTTACAAAATGGCCAGATTGCATTGTTATCCAAACTAAACGTGTATGCAAAATTTCAGCTCTATCCGAAACCGGGAAGTGGGTCAAATTTAACTTCCAAGATTTGACGACAAACAGTGTAAGTAAAATAAAAGCGGGCGCCATTTTGGAACCGCTATCTTGATATTTTTACAAAATGGCCAGATTGCATTGTCATCCAAACTAAACGTGTATGCAAAATTTCAGCTCTATCCGAAACCGGGAAGTGGGTCAAATTTAACTTCCAAGATTTGACGACAAACAGTGTAAGTGTTGTCCGCCATTTTGAATTTGGAATGACGCCACATAGCTTATTGTGTTCTACCTGTCATATCCTTTCATTTGATACCCATTTCAAAGGGCCGCGGAGCACAATTTCAAAAATCGGGCGCCATTTTGGAACAGCCATCTTGATATTTTTACAAAATGGCCAGATTGCATTGTCATCCAAACTAAACGTGTATGCAAAATTTCAGCTCTATCCGAAACCGGGAAGTGGGTCAAATTTAACTTCCAAGATTTGACGACAAACAGTGTAAGTTTTGTCCGCCATTTTGAATTTGGAATGACGCCACATAGCTTATTGTGTTCTACCTGTCATATCCTTTCATTTGATACCCATTTCAAAGGGCCGCGGAGCACAATTTCAAAAATCGCGCGCCATTTTGGAACCGCCATCTTGATATTTTTACAAAATGGCCAGATTGCATTGTCATCCAAACTAAACGTGTATGCAAAATTTCAGCTCTATCCGAAATCGGGAAGTGGGTCAAATTTAACTTCCAAGATTTGACGACAAACAGTGTAAGTAAAATAAAAGCGGGCGCCATTTTGGAACCGCTATCTTGATATTTTTACAAAATGGCCAGATTGCATTGTCATCCAAACTAAACGTGTATGCAAAATTTCAGCTCTATCCGAAACCGGGAAGTGGGTCAAATTTAACTTCCAAGATTTGACGACAAACAGTGTAAGTAAAATAAAAGCGGGCGCCATTTTGGAACCGCTATCTTGATATTTTTACAAAATGGCCAGATTGCATTGTCATCCAAACTAAACGTGTATGCAAAATTTCAGCTCTATCCGAAACCGGGAAGTGGGTCAAATTTAACTTCCAAGATTTGACGACAAACAGTGTAAGTAAAATAAAAGCGGGCGCCATTTTGGAACCGCTATCTTGATATTTTTACAAAATGGCCAGATTGCATTGTCATCCAAACTAAACGTGTATGCAAAATTTCAGCTCTATCCGAAACCGGGAAGTGGGTCAAATTTAACTTCCAAGATTTGACGACAAACAGTGCAAGTTAAATAAAAGAATTTAAAAAAGCTAGAGAAAATGGCCCTCGAATTTCGAGTGCTGGATGCGGCTATTTGTTTTAATTTTAAATATTTTAACGTTCATTGTTTTAACAGAATACACAGGCAATTTTGGTCATAGTTCAAATAAATGTATTTTGAATCTAATGACTCCAACTTTTGTGGGACTAGTTGGTTTTTCATTATTGGTTGATAAAAGTTGAATTAAGAAGCTTTTTGAATTGATTTTAAATGTTTAAACGTTAGCTGCAGCGAGGCGCACCAGGTCCTAGCTATCTAAAATACAGAAAATAAGCAGTTCATTGCGACACTGCATCTGTGTATGAAAATTCATATCTCGAAAAATGATATTACAATGGATGGTTTTTATTGTCGCGATCAACATTTCAGATCCCTAATAGTTTCACATTTTGTTATTTGGAATTAAAAATACCAAAAAATTGCCTTTTTTAAACTCCCTTACGGTATATTAAAATGCTTCACCTGATTACTACTATTGGGTTATGGGTGCAGCATAGGCGCCCCGGGTCCCAGCTAGTTTCTTCTTCTTCTTCTTTAACGCCTCTACAACCGGGATCCGGTCCTGGCCTCGCGCAACTGTTCTCTCCACCGGTTCCGATTCTGAGCCGATGTCATCCAGTTTGGCATCCCTAAACTCTGAGCGTCCTGGTCCACGCCATCCTTCCAGCGAAGGTTGGGCCTCCCTTGCTGTCGCACCCCATAGGTCTTACCCACTGACATATAGTAAGTTCCTATATGTCAGTGGTCTTACCGCAGAGAACTATCCGAGCAGGCTCATCTTCACTCATACGAGCTTAGATGCCCTGCCCACCGGAGCCTACCGAGCTTTATTTTCTTAACAACATCTATGCCGCGATAGCGCTCGTAGATCTCGTCATTGTAGAGTCTCCGGAATCGTCCTTTCTCACATACGGGGCCAACACGCCCAAGAGGTTTGAGTGCTTTTTGCTAAGCACCCACGTTTCGGATGCATATGTGAGAACGGGTAAGACCATCGTCTTATATAGTAAAAGTTTAGACGTTATGGTTAGATATTTGGATTTGAAGAGCCTTGACAGACTATAGTAGGCTTTGTTGGCTTTTAGCAGTCGTGCGCGTATTTCTGGTTCCATGCTATTGTCGGCTGCTACTATTGACCCAAGGTAGGTAAATGATTTTACCACGTGAAACTCGTTTTCCGCTACCTTGATTGTGGGACCAATGTTAGGTGTTCTTCCAGACGAGGCCACCATGTACTTTGTTTTGCTTTCGTTAATGTGCAGTCCCAGATTTCCTGCCGCTTGCTCAATCTGAGTGAAAGCTTCTTGTACAGCTGTTGTTGTTCTTCCAATGATGTCTGTTCAAGAACAATAATATTAAATTTATATTTGTTACTGCAAATATTGATGCATAATTATAATTTGATACCTGCATGCGGCGGATATCCGCCAGGCGGAATTTATACATTGATGGAAACTTGCGGGTGCAAATGGACACCATGCACGCGCAAATCAATTGTGCTAATCCAGCAAATTATGTGTAAAAATATTTGTACCTAGACGTAAGTTAAAATTAAATTAAATATTTAGTACTTATTTAACATTCGAATTGGTCGGTCAAATAAATTGTTTTATTATAAAAAAAAAAAAAAAAAAAAAAAAAAAATCCCAAGATTCAATGGAGACTATAACACATGGAGACAGTTCCATGATCTTTTTGAACAGCTAGTCCATACAAACGAAAATCTTAGTACGGTTCAAAAAATGCAGTATCTAAAGGCAAATTTAATTGATGAAGCAGCGCAGTTGGTAGGCCACCTACCAATAACAAATGACAATTACATTACAGCGTGGGGGCTACTAATTAACAGGTACGAGAATAAACGTTTATTAGTGCGAGCTCAATTAAATACATTACTAACGCAGGCAGATGCGAATGACTCAGCAAATTCAATTAAGAATTTGCATGATACAACTAATGAGTGCTTATTCGCATTAAAAAATTTAGGCCTAGAAGTGGAAAGTTGGGATGCAATTTTAATACATATTTTGTCTAAGAAATTAGACAAAGATACCCAAAAGTTATATGAACTCTCCTTAAAATCTCCCAGAGATTTACCAAAACTATCAGAATTTTTGTCCTTCTTAGAGGTAAGATTTCAAGCACTGGAAAATATTAAATCACATAGAGATCCATCAACGCAGTCCAATAATAGACAAGGAGGTATAAAAGCCAAACTATACAGTAAGTCGAACCTTAAGAACTATCATATAAAGGGATATAGTCGATGTGAAGCTTGTGGGGGAAATCATAAACTTTACGAATGTTCCAAGTTCGTAAATTCGAGTTATACTCAAAAACAAGAGCTCTTAAATAACTGCAATCTTTGCAAATTATGTTTAAGACCTCACCACATGTCTGAATGCAATAGCAAGAAAACGTGCAAAATATGTAATAGTGCAAAGCACAACACCCTATTACATATTGAAAGTCAAAACAAGCAACTTAATTTCCAATTAAGGAAAGGTGAAGACTCGAATAAAAACAAACCAACCTATAGGCCAAATCGAGGTGAAGTAAACAAACAAAAGAGCATCATAAATTATCCGAAACCTAGCACTTCAAGCAGCCATGGCCAAGAAGGTACTGACCCAAACCATACCATAAACGTTCAAACCTACAACTCGAGTTCTACTGAAGTTGGCGTAATGTTGGTAACAGCAATGGTTAAAGTCAGAAGCTCAGAAGGAAGAGAAGAAATTTTGAGAGCCCTAGTCGACCAAGGTTCTCAAGGTAGTTTCATAAGGGAAGATGCGGTACAAAGACTAAGATTGAAGAAGTCTAAGGTCTGTGCTGAAATAACAGTTGTTTCAGACATCAAAGTTGGTAGTGCGAAAAGCAAGGTATCATTTCAAATAAGTTCCATATATCCCTCATCATTTCAATTATGGGTGTCCGCATTCGTTCTCAAATCGGTATCAAAACCCATTCCCGACACTGAAATAATTAGTAGAGAAATAGACACCCTGAAAAATCTGCCTCTGGCAGATCCTCACGCATTTAGTCCCGGACCTATTGACATTATATTAGGCGCGGAGGTATATGACGAAATTATGCTGGAAGGTATAAGAAAGGGAATCAAAGGTTATTCACTTGCCCAAAAAACAGAATTGGGATGGATATTGTCAGGTAAGGTTCCCGTCCCAACTACAGTAATCAAATGCCACGTATCCCAAATAGAGATAGACGAGTCTCTAAAGAGATTCTGGGATCTCGAGGAGCTAGCACCCAAGAGCGAAACTTCGAAAGAAGAAATCCTTGCTGAACAAATCTACACAGCAACTGTTGCTAGAGATCATGAAGGCAGATACATAGTTCATCTACCCTTCAATGAAAAAATAAACAATTTAGGATACTCCAAGGGGAGGGCTATGAGCAGATTAGTGCAGATGGAACGAAAGTTTCATCGAGATGACAAATTTAAAGACCAATATCAAGCGTTCATTAAGGAATATCAAAACCTTGGTCATATGAGACCAGCATTAAGCACACAAGATGCATGCTATCTACCCCATCACGCTGTTTTAAAAGCAGACAGCACCACAACAAAATTAAGAGTGGTCTTTGATGCGTCGTGTCCTACAAGTTCAGGAGTACGACTCAATGACGCCTTACTAAAAGGACCACAACTACAACAAGACTTAATGTCGATACTTATCAGGTGGAGGAAACATAAGTTTGTCATATCATCTGACATAGAAAAGATGTATAGACAAATTAAAGTTGTAGACGCTCACCAGGATTACCAGAGAATCCTTTGGCGGGAAACTCCCCAAGCCCCTTTGCAACAATTCAACCTTACCACGGTAACTTATGGCACAAAACCTGCACCATTCCTAGCGATACGTACCTTGTATCAATTGGCCAACGATGAAGGACACAACTTCGTCAGAGCGGCAACTGCACTTAAACAAGATTTCTATGTTGACGACTTGTTAACAGGTGCAGACACCATCGCATCGGTCAAGGAATTGAGAATACAATTGGATGAGTTGTTAAGTAGGGGAGGGTTTAAGTTAAGAAAATGGGCTAGTAACAGCATGAACATCTTGGAAGGCGTTCATGAGTCAGACAAGGAACAAAATCTTTTAAGTCTATCAGGTGACACTAAGGTAAAAACCTTAGGAATATATTGGTGTCCACACAGAGATACCTTCACATTTAAAGTAAATACAAGTCAACAGACTATAACTCCAACCAAAAGAGTAGTATTATCAGAATGGTCACAATTGTTTGATCCACTAGGTTGGTTAGCTCCCTGCATCATTAAGGCCAAATTAATGTTTCAATCATTATGGAAAGCTAACTTATCATGGGATGAAGAATTACCAAATCCAATACATGGAGAATGGAGAACATTAAGAAACCAATTCGCTGATCTGGAAAAAATTGAAATTCCTAGGTGGGTTCACGTATCACGAACAAATTCGATTTTGGAACTCCAAGGATTCTGCGATGCCTCCGCAAAGGCATATGCAGCGGTTGTCTATACGAGAACAATAGACCATCAAGGGTCAGTACATGTTCAATTGCTTACAGCAAAAACAAAGGTAGCTCCTCTAAACAAAGAAGTGAGTCTACCACGTTTAGAACTTTGCGCAGCGGTTCTGTTGGCAAAACTATTGTCTCATACCGTGAAGGCCGTTAATATTGAAGGATTGCAGGTACACGCGTGGTCTGATTCCAAAGTTACACTAGCCTGGATACAAAATAACAATAAAAAATACAGTACTTTCGTGACCAATAGGACACGGGAAATTAACAATTTAATACCAATGGCGCAATGGCATTATGTCAAGTCAAAACAGAATCCTGCGGATTGCGCCTCTCGTGGTTTAGATCCATCAAAATTAATAAACTTTACGCTATGGTGGAATGGACCAGAGTGGCTCAGACAAAAGGAAATTGAATATATCACCACAGTGAACCGACCGATCAAGAATTAAAAAGTTACATCCAAGTAACATTTACTTTGAAAAACAATGGCACTTTAGAACAATTGTTTTCAAAAACAAACGATTTCCAAAAGTTATTGAGAATAATCGCGTATTGTCTACGCTTCCGTAAGCTCAAAGAGCGGAAGGTACTTTTAAGGACAAACTACATAAACATACAAGAGCTAAGAGAGGCTAGGAACCTCATAATCAAACTGGCTCAAGAACAAGAGTTCTCATGCGAAATAACTGACATCAAGTCGACTGGAAGAGTATCACAGAAAAGCAAGATCCTCTCATTAAATCCATTTTTAGACAAAAAAGGCATCCTTAGGGTAGGGGGAAGATTAAGGAATTCATCGCTCGGTGATGAAGCGAAATTCCCCATCATTATATCGCCCCAGAGCCCACTCTCTGCGTTAATCATCTCAGAGGCACATTTACACTCTTTACACGGTGGACCAACACTAACCTTATCACACATTCGTCAACGATATTGGATACTCAATGGAACTAATGCTGTTAAGAAACACTTACACAAATGCATAACATGCCGTAAGCTAGTAGCCAAACCATTAACTCAACTGATGGGAGACTTGCCCAAACCACGGGTCGCAGTTAGCAAACCGTTTACACATTGCGGAATCGACTACGCGGGCCCTATCACATTAAAATTAATGAAGGGTAGAGGCAAAACGACATTTAAGGGATATATCGCCGTATTCATCTGTTTGGCAACCAAAGCAATTCATATAGAACTAGTAAGTGATCTCACCGCCGAGGCATTCGTCGCAGGCTACAAACGGTTTGCCGCCAGAAGAGGCAGAGCCTCTCACATTTACAGCGACAACGGTACAAACTTTGTGCTGGCAAACAAAATATTGAAGTTCCATAGCAAGGAAGAAAAAACTGAGTTCTTCGAAGTAATTCAAAGGGAACTTTTGAAGCAAGAAACTGAATGGCATTTTATACCGCCAGCCACACCACACTTTGGGGGATTGTGGGAGGCTGGAGTACGATCAATCAAATACCATTTAAAACGAGTGATTGGGAACTCAATCCTCAATTTTGAATAAATGTATACCCTCCTTACACAAATCGAGGCTTGTTTGAATTCAAGGCCCTTATGTCCTCTTTCAGCAGATTCGGAAGATCTAGATGTTCTAACACCAGGACATTTTCTAGTTGGCATGCCATTGCTGTCTGTCCCAATGCAGACCTTGTCTGAGGCACCTATGAATCGTTTGAAACGATGGCAGGTGATTGAAAAAATGCATCAAACCTTCTGGAACAAATGGAGGCATGAATATTTATCGAGGCTGCAGCAACGTCCCAAATGGATGACAAACCAGGAGAATATCAAGATAGGAGACATCGTCCTACTAACCGATGAACAAACTCCTCCAACACATTGGCCGCTAGCAAGGGTGGTAGAAACTCATCCTGGACCAGACAGCCAAGTCCGAGTCGCAACAGTAGCTACCGGTAAAGGCAAATTTAAAAGACCAATCACTAAATTGGCGCGTCTACCAGTTTCGCAGGACGAGGATGACTCAGCAGCATCGACAGAATTACCGGCAGAAGAGTCGCAAATGATCAACAGAAATGATCAGCAAGTACCGGAAACGAAGAGGTCACGAGGTCGATACTCAGCCCCACTTTTGTTACAATCTCTACTAGTATTATTACTAGTAATAAGTCCATCATACGCCTTAAATAAATCCTTAGTAACACATCCCTTGACAGCACGAGCAGGGGTATATTTTGAAGATTTAGGATACGTTAACTTAGTAAATAATGCATGGAAAATAATCGTTTACTATGACTTGGAGAGCTATTGGAAAGAATACGCGGGGATAAAGGGTAGCATCCAACAAATAGAAGGTCTCTGTAGCTCACACTTGACTGAGGTGAACTTCTGTCCAGTACTACTTGAGCAATTGCAACACTCCTTACAAGAGATAGAACATAAAAACGAACTTATTACAGGCAAGGATTTAAACAATAAATTAAGGAATCGACGATCACCACTCAATATTGTCGGAAATGTTGCCCATGGATTATTTGGGATTCTTGATGACGAATTTGCCCGAAAATACGAAGAGCAAATCAACCTAGTAAAGAATAACGAGAACCATCTCCTTCAACTTATTCGTAATCAAACGTCTATTGCGGACTCAACAAGCAACATTATCAAGAAAAATAATAAGGCAATCTCGGACCAATTTCTGGCATTAAAGCATCAGTTGGCAGCGATTCAGCGTACTATCAATAACACAAATCAAGAAGTGGCCAAACGTGACAGGTATGAAGCGTTTACTACGGCGATGTTTCATACAACCTTGATGTTGCTAGCCTACCAAAATACTCAAGAAGCTCTGTTTCAACTTATAACAGATACTCAGCACGAGAAAGTTAGCCCGCTCTTACTTACACCCGAACAACTAAGATCCCAATTAGCACTTATTCGAGAAAACATACCAGAAACAGTAACGATTCCTGGCAGCACAGACCAGAAGGGTATCCTACAGACCTACAATTTAATGAAAATAAGATCTAAGGTCATGGAGCGCTATATATTATTTGACATATCTCTACCTCTTCCTAACATTGAACGTCTCCAGCTATTTAAATTGATTCCTACTCCAATCCTAGACGACGGTAAATACATTTACGTACACTCAGTAGCAGAGTATCTAGTGACTAGCTTGCACAGGGATTACTATGTCCCATTGAGTAAAGCACAGGTTGAATCCTGTGTTCCAACAGAGAATAACCGAAGACTTTGCCAACAGTCCTTTCCCTTATACAACCACAAATCTGTAGTTGGCCGATGTGAAATGAGTATTCTAACACGGCAACAGACTTTATCCGAATACTGCAAAATTGACACGATGGACCCAGTAAATCTGTGGATCTCGATGCAGTCCCCAAATCGGTGGATCTACTGCCTCAAGGATGATTACAATTTCGATGTGATCTGCGGCAGTGTAGTACATCCATACACACTCAATGGCTCGGGAATATTAGAATTGCAGCCGGGCTGCACACTCAAACAAGATTCCATGGTGATCACCTCATACCATATATTCGGAGGTAGCATAAGATCTTCCTACACGCCCACAGCACCAATTAACATGCCCATGAGTAACAGCGGTCCAAGCTTGAAAACATCCTCAGCGAACATTCCACTTATATTCAGTGACATGTCAGAATTGGAGCAAGCAATCAAATATCAGAAACAAAGGGAAGCACAAGGTCAACTGCATCAAATAAATGCGCATGACATTCATCACTATTCCATTTCTTATATTTTTATAGGAACATGCTTGACCATAGGGCTATAGGAAACGGCAGCAGAGAATCCATCGAGTAGGCACTCCTGAATTCCAACTTCCTACAATTTCCAGAACAATGCATCCACAACCTACCCCAAGACGTTAACCCTTTCTGCAAACAACCTCTCGCGGGGAGCATGTTCAAGAACAATAATATTAAATTTATATTTTTTACTGCAAATATTGATGCATAATTATAATTTGATACCTGCATGCGGCGGATATCCGCCAGGCGGAATTTATAAATTGATGGAAACTTGCGGGTGCAAATGGACACCATGCACGCGCAAATCAATTGTGCTAATCCAGCAAATTATGTGTAAAAATATTTGTACCTAGACGTAAGTTAAAATTAAATTAAATATTTAGTACTTATTTAACATTCGAATTGGTCGGTCAAATAAATTGTTTTATTATAAAGTCTTTGTTTTCTTATGTTTTACCCGAACAATGTCAATGTCGTCTGCGTAAGCCAGTAATTGGGTGGACTTGTGGAGGATTGTACCCCTTGATGTCACGCCCGAATCTCGGATCACTTTCTCCAACGCCAGGTTGAAAAGGAGGCAGGCCAGACCGTCCCCTTGTCGGAGTCCATTATAGGTTGATTGGTCTAGACAGTGTTCCGGATACCTTTACTTGGCTTGACACATTGATCATGGTCAGCCTACATAGTCTTGTCAGTTTGTTGGTGATGCCGAATTCTCTCATGGCTTTGTAGAGTTCTACCCTGGCTATGCTATCATAGGCGGCTTTAAAGTCTATGAAGAGGTGTTGGATTGAGTTTTGAAACTCTAGACATTTTTCCATAGCTTGCCTCAAGGTTAAAATCTGATCAGTCGTTGATTTGCCTGGGCTGAAGCCACACTGGTAATGGCCTATGATGTTTCTGGCGTATGGGGCCATCCTGTTTTGTAGGATAGCGGAGAATATCTTATACACGGTACTCAACAACGTTATACCGCGATAATTAGTGCACGCTGTGATATCTCCTTTTTTGTCTACCGGACAGAGGATGCCTTTTCTCCAGTCTTCTGGCATCACTTCCTGCTCCCATACATGCAAAATTAATTCATGAATCGCTTGGTGTAATGTAGGCCCTCCATATTTAACCAGCTCCGCTGCGATGCTGTCTGCACCCGAAGCCTTGTTGTTTTTGAGCCGGCAGATGGCTCTGCTAACTTCATCTATGGTTGGTGGCGTGGCGGCAGCATAGCATTGTCATCAGATATTGGTGGAGCCTCCGAATCCTCAGTTAGCTCGCCATTTAGCAATTCATGAAAGTGCTCTTCCCATCGCTCCAAGACGCCTTTAAGATCGGTGATCAGATTCCCTTCTTTGTCCTTGCAGTATGTGCAACGTGGTGTGAATAGCGTCATACTGCGGACTCTTTGGTAGAACTCCCGCGCCTGGTGCAGCCGTCGTTCTCTGTACTGTTCTAGCTCACAGACGAGATGTTTTTCGTCTGTGAATTCTCTTTTCTTCTTTTCTGAGCTCTTTATAGTTCTCTTCGCGTGCCCGTGTTCTCTGAGACTGCTGCATGGCTCGGTACGCAGCATTCTTACGTTCAGTTGCCAGCTTGCATTCATTATCGAACCAGTCGTTCCGATCTTTACGACTTCCGCCTAAGATGGAATCAGCAGTACTAGTGACAGTATTTTTAAGGCGGGTCCAGTTCTCGTCGACGCCCGGCATCTCATCCCCAGCACTTAGGGTAAGTTCTAATGCATGACCGTAGCTGTTTCTGGCCATTTCATTGCGTAGTGCAGCTGTGTTGATTCGAGCCTGATCAGCGGATTCAAAGCTTTTCAGCGTTGTAATGCGCTCTCGGAGCACCATACCAACAAGATAGTGATCCGAGTCGAAGTTGGCACCTCGGTACGTTCGTACCGTCATCAGACCCGAAAGGTGGCGGCGGTCTATCAACACTTGATCTATTTGGTTGCGAGTGGCTCCATCAGGAGATACCCAGGTGGCTTTATGGATATCTTTACGCGCAAATCTAGTACTTGCAACGACCAAGTTCTTACTTGCTGCCATCTCTACAACTCGCTGTCCATTGTCATAAGTGTTTTCATGCAAGCTGTGGTTGCCGACATATTGCCAGCTAGTTTATATAATAAAAATTGATTCGAACAACCAGAAATTACTACAGCACGAAAAGTTAGAAGTGGCCGCTCACCAAGTAAACATTCTACGTAAAAGAAAAAATTGCACATGATCCGTGCTGTTGAGACGTCAATAACAACTTGTATGTATGTAGTACAATAAGTATTGAACAACAATATGTCTCAAATTCACAGGTATTTAACGAAGGAAAAAGGCTCCGTAATTTAAAAAAATGTCTTCGCTGACGGTCGTACGGTTAATTTTTTTAACTTCCCAGTATAGTTATTGTAATCGGTCCGAAAATCGAAGCCATTCTTCCTAATAAGAAGAGGGATAGATCCTCTGGATCCTCTCCAGGCCAAAATGCCCCGGCAAAAAGGGCGAAGGCTCCAGCTACACGGCCTGGAAAGCCATCTGAAAAGCCTTCACCAAAGAAGTGCGACGCACCCGCACTGAAGCCTAAAACAGCTTCAAAGCCGACCTTCTGCCAAATAGCAGAGAGTGTCAGAATGGGTGTGCTCGCTGCTGACTACCCAGAGACTCTCCTGGCCACGGATCAGTTAACTGCTGTGCAAGGGAGTCTTCTGGAGGCGATAGCCCAGTTGGGACTAAGCTCAGAGCAGCCGAGGTTCCTAGGTGTCGCTGCGCACCCGGGGTGGCTAGCCATCACCTGCGCCGACTCGGCCACGGCCACGTGGCTGAAAGGTGTGATGGTTAACCTTAAGCCCTGGGAAGGAGCTAGTCTTGTCGCTGTGGACGAAGACAAGCTGCCGCGCAGCCATGTTGTGGTCGGATATTTCCCTGCTGCAACCGAAGACCCTACCGACATTATGTTGAAATGGATAGGGGTCCAAAACAGAGCTCTAAGGGTGCATGAATGGAGAGTACTCCACAAAGTGCACCGTCCACCATTTACGGAGATGACGTTCTCCGTGGACCAAAGGTCAATTGACGAGCTGAGACGGACAGGCGGCCAAATTGGCTACAAGTTTGGTTGGGAACAGCTTAGGATTAAGGCGGCAGAAAAGCCTTTGTCCAAGGCTGACTCTGGCCAAACTCAAACTGTCCCCTCAGCGGCCGCCAGCACTTCGCGAGCAGCCGCGACCAGTCTAATATCTGAAGCCTCGCATGAGCCTGCTCCGGAAATGGGAGAGGTAAGCTCCAATGTGAGGATGGTGACCACTGCACTCTCTGGGCTGGTGGTTGGGGGGTCCTCTAACGAGGTTATGAATCCCTCCACTAGCTCAGTATTGCAGGCGGCTGGGGCAATGTCTAGTACCCCACCATCCGATACATGCGAACATATAGCCTCCAGAGAGGCTGGTGCTGCTGGCGGAATCGTCGGGGAAGCAATTCTGGATGCTTCCTCTATTGCCGCTACAGGCGGGGCTGAGCCCCTAAAATTGCCACTCCAATCCTGAAGGGGTAAACCTCCACAGCCCAGTAAGGGTCCTAAGAAGGGGAGGAGAAAAAATCCCTTCAGGAAATGAGTACTGCTTCCAATCAGGAAATGAGTACTGCTTCCAATATGAAGCTTGTCCAGATAAACCTTCATCACGCCAAGGCTGCTTCTGCAATACTTGAAAAAAGGTTTATCTCGGGCAATTTAGATGTGGCCCTAATCCAAGAGCCATGGGTGTACCGAGGAAGAATATGTGGCCTCGCTACTAATGCTGGCAGGTTGATCTACTCCACCGAGCATGACTGCCCTAGAGCAGCACTGCTCATGGGGAAGAGACTAACATGCCTTCCTCTTTCGCAGCTCGTATCCAGAGATCTGGTCGCGGCTGAGGTAGTGCTACCTGGAGACGTAGGAATGCCCAGGCTCGTTATAGCCTCGGCCTACTTCCCTGGTGAAGAGCCTGCCCCACCACCACCAGATGTCAAGAGGAATATTCAGTTAGTGATTGGTTGCGATGCCAACGCGCACCACCTTGTGTGGGGAAGCACCAATACTAATTCTAGGGGCGATTACCTCCTTGATTTCATTACTACTTACAATTTACTAATGTGATTAGGCAAGAGGTAATTGACCTGACTCTTGCTAGCACATTTGTCAGTTCCAGAATACTAAACTGGCACGTCTCAAGTGAGCCATCAATGTCTGACCATAGACATATAAGGTTTAATCTGAGAGCTTCTGCAATATCCTCGGAAGCATTTAGGATTCCACGGCAGACTGACTGGGACGCTTATCGCACAGCTCTCAGTTTAGGAATCAGCCATATGGATACTAATCTCATTACTGAGGCCGATCTCGACCTTGTCTCTACCAATCTGCAGGAAACGATCATCGCAGCCTTCGAGAGCAGCTGCCCTGCGAAACCTCGAAGCACTAACTGAAAGGTTTCTTGGTGGAACAATGATCTCTGCAAGCAAAGGAGAGAAGTCAGAAAATTATTTAATTGGGCTAAAGTCTCGGGCAACTGGGACCCCTACAAGAAAGCCCTTACCAATTACAATAAAGATTTGAGAAGATCCAAACGAAGGTCATGGAAAGCCTTCTGCGAAGAAATAGACAAACTTCCAGCCTCCACGAGGTTACACAAAGTTCTGTCTAAGGATCACTCCAATGGCATTGTCTCTCTCAAGACCTCTGAAGGGTCCTTTACGGAGAACACCAGGGATACCATGGAGCTATTAATGAGCACTCATTTCCCTGGCTCTCAGGTAATTAACCCTGGATTGGCCTTTGAACCTAACATTGAATCGGAGGTAGTACTTGCCCATCGGTCCTATAATAGGAACAAAGGCCTGGCAAACAGGATTTTCACTGCCGGTAAGATTGAGTGGGCCATTGGCACCTTCAGTCCCTTCAAGGCTGCTGGAAAGGACCACATCCTTCCAGCTCTCCTTCAGAGAGGCTTGGAAGAGATCTTACCGGTCCTGCTACCACTTTTTCGGGGTAGCTTTGCGCTGGCCCACATTCCGAGGTGTTGGAGAGAGGTAGTCTTTATCCCTAAATCGGGGAGAAGATCAAATAGAGAAGCAAAATCCTATAGACCCATCAGCCTCTCTTCCTTTCTTCTGAAAACAATGGAGAAAGTTTTAGACAGTCATATTAGAGAGGGTCTTACAGCGAGCCCACTTCACTGTCTGCAATTTGCCTACCGGCCAGGCAGATCTACAGAGACTGCCATTCATGTGCTAGTGAGAGATATTGAGAAGTCCCTCAGGGCCAAGGAAATCTCTCTCTGCGCTTTTGCAGACATTGAGGGTGCGTTTGACAACGTTACCTTCGACGCGATCAATGAAGCAGCAGTAAAAAAAGGCATTCTTCGCCCCACTGCGAGATGGATCACGTCGCTTCTCAGCAGCAGATTGATAACTGCTGAGATGAATGGTGAATCGATTACGGTAATTGCTGCTAAAGGCTGTCCTCAAGGGGGCGTTCTATCACCCCTCCTATGGTCAATCGTGATCGACGAACTACCTGCCGACCTGAATAACCGTGGTTTTAAAACACAGGCCTATGCTGACGATATCGTCATAACGGTTAGCGGCGGTCATGATAGCACCGTTTCAGACCTCATGCAAGCCGCTTTGTCACATGTGCATAGCTGGTGCCGTAGCAAGAATCTGGGTATTAACCCACAAAAAACTGTCATCGTACCGTTTACTAATAGAAGGAAGCTAAATTTAAAAGCTCCCTCTGTGGACGGCAAAGAAATAGGTTTCTCAAAGCAGGCTAAATATCTAGGCATAATCCTGGATCAAAAGCTCTCCTGGAAATCTCAAATTGAGAGAGTAACTGCCAAGGCAACTGCATCTCTCCATGTTTGTCGCCAATTCGTAGGAAAAACCTGGGGTCTTAAACCTAGGTTAATGTTTTGGCTATATACTACGGTCGTAAGGCCCATGATCACATATGCATCCATCGCATGGTGGGCTAAGACCAAACAAAAGGGTGCTATGATTAAGCTGGCCAGGGTGCAAAGACTGGCCTGTCTTGGTATCACAGGGGCCAAAAGCACCTGTCCGACTGTGGCTATGGGGGCTCTACTGAACCTTCCTCCGCTACACCTGGTGGTGAAAAAAGAGGCTCTGGCAGGGGCACTGCGTCTACGGGACCTTTTCTCCTTTAAGCCAGGAGACCTGCTGGATCATTTATCGATCCTCAAGGAGCTAAACTTGGAGCCAATGATATCCTTGTCCGATACCATTCCTGCTACTCTTGACTTTGACAAACCGTTTACGACGATTATTCGAAGTCGGTCAGAGTGGCAACATGGCAGGCCTCTCTTTAGAGGAAGCACGGCCTTTTGGTACACAGATGGTTCCAAAACCGATAAAGGGGTAGGGCTGGGTGTTTATGGCCCAAGGAGCAAAATATCCATGGCTCTGGGCACTACCCCCACTGTTTTTCAGGCTGAGGTACTCGCCATCCAGGTGTGTGCTCAGACTTGTATTAATAGAGCTCCAAATAGCTCTAACATTGTTATTTTCTCGGACAGTCAAGCTGCACTGCGGGCCATTAAATCGCACAGAGTGTCATCAAAGACTGTCCTGGATTGTCTTCAATCCCTGAAATTCCTCAGCAGGAACAATAGTGTCACGCTGATGTGGATTCCGGGCTACGAAGGTCACATTGGTAATGAGATTGCCGATAGCCTGGCTAGAGCAGGCGCAAACTCATTACCTATTGGTCCGGAATCTTTCTGTAGCTTAGCAAGCTGCCACGTAAAAATGGCCTTAACGAATTGGGTTGACCAGATGTTTCTTCAAAGCTGGTCTAGGACCCAGGGTGCTCGTCAAGCAAAAAGATTCATCCAAATCGATAAAGCTAAGGCGGGCAAACTTTTAAATCTCAAGAGGTGGGAGCTGAAAATAATAACAGAGCTCCTGACGGGCCACTGTTCGCTTAACTATCACCTAAACAAAATAGGACTGGTGGCCGACTCTGGCTGTCGATTCTGCGGGACAGCTCCCGAAACCGCGGAGCACTTGATGTGCGACTGTGAGGCTACAGCGAGGAAAAGACTGAGCCTTCTCCATCGTGATTTCCCTACTCCCAGGGAGATTTGGGACAGCAACCCTAAATCAGTTTTAGGCTACCTAAGAAGCCTTAACCTTGATGGTTTTTAAAGAAGGGGATGGCACAATAGACCAAACAAAAATGGTCGCAGTGCCCGCTAAAGCGCCCCTCAACAAGAATAATTCCATCTTCGTTCATCATACTGGGAAGTTAATCGTGTGGACCGAAGGGGTCAAACCCACATCCCAACTAGTTTATTTTTAAATTAGTAAAAAGAATATAAACTTTTATTAAAAAGTAGTTTAGAGTCGAAAAATAATGAAATAAAAAACTTGTCTTTTTTGCGGCAAAAAAGCTTGTCTTTTTTGCGGTGGAGTTTTTGTATATAAAATTGAAAAACTCAAATTTTAAATAATAGTGCAAAAACTTAATAATAGTATAACTCTTAACGAAGAAAAAGAGCTTCGAAAAAATGTCCTACGAGGTCGAGGAGCTGTAGACGAAGGATTTTACGAAAACGCCTTTTTTTACAAAAATCGAAATTTCACCCATATTTTGCAAAATTTCAAGCCAAAAAAAAAATGAGTTGTCAGATTGCCAAAAGCAACATTTTTACCAAGTAAAAAGCTTCTAGGTCGCATCAATAAAAATCAAAAAATTAATGAAAAAGACGCGATTTTTAACGGTTTTTAGCATTTTTCTCCATGTACAAGGCACCAACCAATATTTTGTACCACATCAATTGAAAGATAATTTTAATACCTATAACTTTCTCATTTAACTTTTTCGGATCTGAGCTCGACTTTTTGTTTTATTGGCGAAAACCCGGTTTTTTTACTTTTGCGAATTTTTTAGGTTAAGTTCACAATGCAGTTCCGTAAAAAAAACACGCTATCTTTCTTCAAATTAAGTGTTCTACACGCCCATATTATTTCTGCCTTCAATTGTCTGGAGAATTTCCGTAGATTGATTGGACTATATGTAGGTATATAGTTGAAACGGCGGATAACAGACAATGGAAAAGGCATCTTAACCAGCTTTGAACATTTAAGTTTTCAGGTTCCACTGGTATTTTATTGAAGGAAAGGGAAACAAGTCGTGAGCGTGGACCGAAGAAAGCCAGAGACTCAATCACAACGAGAAGCGTTACGTCAGAACTTCAACCTGACCACGTTGTGGTAACGAGGGCTACGGAATCCAGCATAAGCAATTTATGTGTTATCCATACAGTCTACGCAGACGCAGTCAACTTCAACCAACCCAGAGATACGAAGCTAAGGGGAAGGAACTGTTATATATTGAATTACACATTGAATTTATTGTTATTATTGAAGTTATATGTATACAAGACACATATTCCTATAGTCATATTTGTATTAGTCTTATAGTACTGTTAACTTTACTCTGTAAGTTTGAATTCACTTCTGGTTTGTACTTCAACGAGAAAAGTCGTAAAATAAACAAATTAAATTATAACCTTGGTGGGTATTTCTTGTTCTAGATAAAACAAAAGTACAGTACTGAAGTGTTTGCATAACTTTTGCGATGCAATGATTAAAAACTTTTTGAAAGAAGAAATTGCAATGCCGATAGGAACCCACGCGCAAAGCGTTATTGAAGGATTTAAAGAAAAATGTGGGATTCCTCAAATTCTTGGTGTAATAGATGGCACGCATATACCAGTCACAGCCCCTTTGGAAGGGCATTCTGACTTTATAAACAGGAAAGGTTGGCCATCTATTATTTTACAAGCTGTTGTTGATTGCAATTATAGGTAATATTTAACAAATATTTTGTCACTCTTTTTTTTTCATAGTTTGTATATGTTTAGATTCATAGATATTACTTTAAACATCCTGGTTCAGCTCACGATGCTACTGTATTAAAAGACTCATTTTTCTACAGGAAGATGGAACAGTTGGATTTGGTAAAAACCGCCTACATTATCCATTATTATTTTATATAAAAATAATATTCTTTTTAGCCCGCAGAAAATATCGAGGGAAACATCGTACGTGCGTTCTTCGTAGGTGATCCTGCGAAAGGGATATCAGCCTTGGCTCCTTAAGGGATATTTAGGTAATATAACTTCCGAAGAGGATTCATTCAATGCATATCTCAATAAAGGAAGAATAGTTGTGGAATACGCATTTGGAAGATTGAAGGGGAGATGGAGAATCCTTCAGAAAAGAATCGATGTGGACATTAATTTTGTGCCAAAAGTTGTTGCTACTTACTGCATACTGCATAATTTATTGGAGAAAAGAAAGGCGCCATATATAGAAATGTGGAGTGAGGTTGCTACAACTTCAGAAAATATTTTGTAGCAGCCATCGTGTGAAACTCGAATGATAAGTTTGGAAGGAACTGAAATTAGAAATCATTTGAAGCAATACATGAATAATAATTTCCCCTTAATTCAGAGTTTGAAGAAAAAGTAACATTCAAAAACACAATTGCATCATGTAAAATATTTTTTAATGTGAAAATAAATTATTTAAATAACATTTGTTTGTATTACATGTAATCACATTAAGATAAAGCACATTCCAAGTAACTTAAGGTAATAAAAGAACAATAATAACGAAACAAAAATAAACTAAAACAAAAATCCAGAACTAAACTAGTAAACAAAAATTTACAAGAATAACAAACAAAACTAAATTCAAAAAACAAAAAAAAAATAATGCAGTATTTAAATTTAAAAAAACATTATACAACATACTTTTCATCCTTAGTCTTCCTGAAAATTAAAGGAATTAATATATTCAGTACTGGAAGTACTGGAATCTTCATTTGTCAACGTAATTATGCAGTCATTTTCTATTAAATTAGGATTATTTCCACTTGGCAACATCCCAGATAATTTATTTAAAAAAGTGTTGGTCGTTTCCTCTGGAGTAGATTTTATATTCTTTTGGAACTTTTCATCAGATTCCTTTTCCAGTTTAGAGTACAACTGAAATTCATACTCAATAAGTTTTTTTTGGTTTTCAAAAATTTCTTTACTGAGTTGCTTTTGGTTTTTTTCAAAAATTCGTCCTAACATTTCCATGCTTTTGGCATAACTACCTTTTCCATTCTTTGTCGCACATCGTTTGCTTTCACTTCCACCTAATATTATAAATAAATTATAAAAAAGAAAGAAAGACTTTGAACCTGTTAGTTCGCGTGACGAGTCGCCAACGTCCTGTGATGAAGTCGAGGCCTGCGATGTTGAAGCTTGTGCAAAACATTCAGTTTGTTCCATAAGAATGTTTTCGATTTCATCTATTTCACCTATAGTTACATATAATTTAATTTAATTTATACAAACTTGGCAGGTAATACAATATTAATACTTACTTCTTGAAGTATCTACTCAAAAATTTGTTGTGTTGACTAAAGGTCTATGCCCTATCATTTTGTCTAGTTTGTCAAAAAACGGACAAGTTTCTCTGGAGCTTCCGCTTTTATTATTTTTTTTTTTATAATAATATACGCCTTTTTTAAATTTTTGTATCGTGTTTCAATTTGCTCTTTTAACTTTGTTGTGAAGCCTTTTTTTACTAACTCTTTCTACATATTTTTAAAAATTTTGGATTTCCTATACAGCTTCCCATCAAAATGATGAAGGGAATATACATTATTTTTGTTTCTTTGTGCTCCCAAACATTTCTCTTTGCCATTATAAAAAGTATTTTTATTATTTAGTCTACAAAAATTTATACGCGCTTGGAAAACACCGAACACAAAACAAAACTAACGCCGAAGGAAGTTTCACATATGGTAAACAAACAAAACAGATGTCATTTCAACACAGTTTCAACCCAACCCACGTACATATATAAGGCAAAATATCAACTCGATTCAGGTAGGACAGCTAAGTTGAGTTGAGGGGAGGCAGCATCAACTCGATCCCCCTTTATGACTGGGTTGAACCTAGGTTCAACCTGGGTTGAACCTAGTCGTATACGGGGTATATAAGACGTTGTCACGTAAAAAATAATTTAAGCACATTCAAATTAGCTTAAACCAAATTTACATCTATGCCATAATCATAACTTAATCTTTCAGCAGTAAAACTACGCAAAACTATCAGTGTTCACAACTAGAAACTCTCATTCTATTCACAAGAATTTCCGGAAAACAAAGTACACAATAAAATTCAATTACAGACATCTAAGACTCCTCAAAGTGATTGTCACTTGACAATGTCTCCTTATAAATCCATGCGAATCATTGGAAACAATCATTCTGAACCATAAACCAGAAGTCTAAGGTACGCATTCCTGGATAGTTGTTGGCTATTCAAGAACTCCTTATTTCCGCCCATTCAAGGCAGAACTTTTCGCAAAACAAGAATGCAGGAAGGAGTAAAATGAATTGATTTCCATTGCCGCGCCAGCAAAGCATTAGGAATGTGACGAGTATGCCAACGAGAGAGCCTAAGTATGTCCCTAGACCAATTACGTCTTATGTATGGCAGTTCGTCAGTAATTCTGTCAAAACGAAATTCCGTCTTCGCATTTGTTTTATGGTTGACACATGAAGGTCGTTGCCAGAAATGATTCTAACAAGAAAATCGATGTAAATACCGAATCGCTAAATTACAATGAGTCCTTTGACCTTTGGCATCGTTCGTGCGTTAGTTATCTGGCTGGGGTTTAGGAGATGGCGTAAATATTGACAAAGCATAAAATGCGGATATAAGAGTGTCAATGACTTAATTGTGATTATCGAGCATCAGGAAGTACTAAATCCAGAGTTCATTTGGCGTGTATCCTTTGACATTCGTTAGTAAAATCGTGTTAAATTTGTAGGCTATTATGGTACCAGGAATCAGGATAATAGCTCTGCTCCAATTCCCGCTTGCACAAATCCTTACACAGCTAATAACTTCCTCAAATCGAGCAATTAACTCCGGGTTTTATGCACAAATGTCAGGCCCCTTTCATGTCTCAGAGTAATTAGAATGCAACAGCGCAAGGCTCCGCTGGCTGGCATTGGCGCTTAGAGGGCAAAACTAATCTGGGATTCCACAAGGCATTGGAGACCTGCTGATACCTCCAGCGACTTTAGAGTCCACAATATCAGCCACGGAGGACCCATTACCAAACTGGGTCAAGATAAGTTCACGGACGGGAAATATACCATGCGGCGGCGATGGCAAGTTCAAATGCGGCAGTTTTTACTAACACTAGAAGTAGCTTCTACATAACCGTTACAGCATTTTTATGGACATGTGATAAACCCCATTCCGCCGAAAGCCCGCAGAGATAACTGAACGCGATAACTGAAGTTATTTAGTTGCTTTTGTAAATGGCCTTGTTTCCTGCCCAATGGCCGCACTATATAAAGGATAACGGATCCACTGTAACAGACGCGCGAGCTATAAAAATTTTAATGTCCTTGAAGTAGGGATTAGGATGGTGGATATACATACGTATATAAGGAGAGAGGAAAAATAGGACGAGCTAAAAATGTGTTTCTGAATTATGGGACTGTTGTCCTGTTTATAGTCCATTCGCTTCACATTAAATTGTCAGTCTGTTGATCGTAATTAAGCGCTTAGTGACACTGAATTAGGCCAGATTAAAGCCAGACTTTATTAATGTTAAATATGATTTTTTATATCGTACAAATTGTGTTTTTCGTTCTTTGTTTACGATGTACGCAATTCAGTTTGGCGAATTTGTTATGACGTCATATTAAAAGTTTTCAACACTAAAAAGTAGTTTTATTGTAGATAAAAAAAAATTAAAAAGAAATTAGTTTTAGCTTACTACGAACTACATTATATTCAGGGTTAAAACGTAAGGTTCATCAACATATACCCACGCCCCTTCAGGCACCGAACTCATCCTATTCTTCAAATCAACTACTACTGGCATTGCACCGTGCTGAACGACAGGACAAACTAGGGTTGCCACCCGTACTATATTATATAAAAATGTGTTTCTGAATTATGGGACTGTTGTCCTGTTTATAGTCCATTCGCTTCACATTAAATTGTCAGTCTGTTGATCGTAATTAAGCGCTTAGTGACACTGAATTAGGCCAGATTAAAGCCAGACTTTATTAATGTTAAATATGATTTTTTATATCGTACAAATTGTGTTTTTCGTTCTTTGTTTACGATGTACGCAATTCAGTTTGGCGAATTTGTTATGACGTCATATTAAAAGTTTTCAACACTAAAAAGTAGTTTTATTGTAGATAAAAAAAAATTAAAAAGAAATTAGTTTTAGCTTACTACGAACTACATTATATTCAGGGTTAAAACGTAAGGTTCATCAACATATACCCACGCCCCTTCAGGCACCGAACTCATCCTATTCTTCAAATCAACTACTACTGGCATTGCACCGTGCTGAACGACAGGACAAACTAGGGTTGCCACCCGTACTATATTATATAGTATTGTACTATATTTTGGTCATTTGTACTATATACTGTTGAAAAAAAATATATTACGGAAAAATACTATATTTTTAATGATTGCGGTAAAGTGCAACACACTCGAATCTCAAACAAAACACCGACAAAAATATTGGGATTTGAGCTACCAAAATAATAGGCTTACCGACATCAGCGACATTCATGCTTATTTACTTTACATCGAAAGAGACCATGCAGACGCAGCTGCTACTTGCACACACATCGCTCAAACACACATGTTAGTGAGAGATGGAGAGATGAGAGAAATAGAGCTTCGATAAAATTAATAAAAAATGAGCTTTTAATTTATATTAATATGCAGTTGGGCTGCACAGATGCGTATGATTATTTCTTAAGCAATAAGACCTTATTAAATAAGGCCAAAAGTAATGATAAATATACTTGGAAAAATAAATAATATTGAAAAACGAGCACGTACTATTTATTTATGCAAAATTTCTAAAAGTACTATATTTTTTAAAGTTTTAGAGAAAAAATACTATATTTAAATAAAAAAAGGTGGCAATCCTAGGACAAACTGATAGTAAAAAGGGTGATTTCTAAGCTTGTATATTCGCCAAAAAGCCAGGCCAGGTATATTCGCCAAAAAGCGATGCCCGGACTTAATCGACATTTTTTTTTCGACTCTCTAGAAAAATGGACTGCAAGAGCAAGACCAATTTTTCTCCTCACTAGTTGGCGCACAATGCATATTTTAAGTCATTAAGTACTTATGTACAAATGCTTTTACAATTATCATATTAAAAATAAATATACACAAATGTATTTATATCATAATTACTTGAACATCATAATCACTTTTTTATTTTTTGTTTTTAAAGGAATGAGTTTAGGTGAAAATTTATTTATTTATTTATTTATTTGCCAAACAAGGCACTTAACAAAAACAGTTACAGATAAAAAAAATACATATTAGTATATTTAATATTTAAATATTAAACTAAGATCTAGGTCTATAATGTTAGTTAGAAGAGGACAACAGGGAAATTAGTTTTCTTTTATAGGAACTTTTGTTAATTGAGGGAGAGAAACAGGACGCGTAGGAATTGAAGGTAATGCAGCACCTGTTAACGGGCTCGTTTCTAGCATATTCAGTGCGATGCGGGTACTCTTTAAGCAGTTTGGAATGCCTTGTTTGTCGAGTATCGTTAAATTTAATTGTGTCCGACAGGAACTGCACCTTGAGGTTATTGTTCAGGACATCCAGGGTAAAACAAGATACATATAAGCAATTTCCGTCTAAGGGATAGAGGCAAGAGATCAAGGATTTTGAGCCTGTCCTTATAGTGAGGAAGGTTGTGAAAATCCGAAGGATTATAAAGGTTCCTTAGCGCGAAAAGAAGGAACTTCTTTTGGACAAGTTCTATTCGATTAATACTAATTTGAAATATAGGATCCCAGCTCTGGCACGCATACTCAAGAATAGGACGGACCAATGAGCAAAACAAGGCTTTAGTAACCCAAACATTGTCGAATTCTTTAGCTCTTCTCTTCTTGATAAAGCCCAACAGCTTGTTAGATCTAGCAATAATATTATCATAGTGTAAGTTAAAGTTTAACTTGCTGTCGACGACAATGCCTAAATCAACAATGTGATCGACACGATCCAAGACATTGTCATTGAGATAATAATTTTGCAGCTGTTTGTTTCTTTTCCTGGAGAAGGTAATTACGTGGCACTTACTAGTGTTAAGAAGAAGATTGTTAGTGGTGCACCAGTCTTGTAGTGCATTAAGTTTCTACTGTAATAAGGATATATCAGTTTGAGACCTTATAGCACTATACATTTTCAAATCATCGGCGTAAAAGAGGTGCGGAATGCCATTTCAGATAGATCGGAAATGAATATGTTAAATAGAAGTGGCCCTAGGTGGCTGCCTTGCGGTACACCTGAGGTTACATTGATTTCTTTTGAGAGGAAGCCTTGAAATCTTACCACCTGAGTTCGCCCGTTAAGATAGGATGTAATCCAATCCCGAAATGGGCCGGATATCCCAAATCTTAATAATTTCATAAATAATATGTTGTGGTCTACTCCAGCGTTTCTCAACCTTTTTTGGCTCGCGGACCAGTAGATTTGTTAAAAAAAAATTGCGGACCAGTGATATTTTCTTAACAAGAAATTTTTACTAAGTATTTATAAAGAGCTACTACGTAAGTTCGTTATAACATGTTTATTATCATTTGCCTACAGTAATATTTAAATGTAAAGATATATAATTATACATACATATAATAATAAGTATATAAACCTTTAACCAGGGCCGTCTTTTATTGCTTGAAGGCCCTGGGCCTACTTAGAGTGGAGGCCCACTTAAGGAAACGTAAAATCTTGAAATTTTTTTAAAACTATAACATTGATCATTATGATTTTTCTTTAAAGTAATAGTACAGACGCTGTAGTCAAAATTTTACTAAAACCTGACATGATAGAAATGAGTTTTGGCACACGAGCAATTTTTGAAGAGTACTTTAAGAAAAAAAATTGTTCCGCACGCGGAAAGTGGTAAAAATTCTCGGGAAAACTTGGAAAAATGATATTCTACCAATAACGTGGAAGTGGTTGATAATTTCGATATAATGTGTAGGAACAACTTGTAGAGCGTCAAAAACTTCACCAAAAACGTCCTTACATGTTTTTTCGAAAATTGCTTCGTTTGGGAGATAATGAGTTATAATTGATATATCCAGATTTCCGCGCGAATATGTAGCTCGGAATATCTTAAAATTTACATTGACGCTCGACTAAAATCTTTATAACTCCCTTGTTTTTGGTCGAAAATTCATAAACTAAACGGCCAAAGATTCAGTAGATCACATTTGAACAAATCAGATATAACATTCACTCCCAATTTATATTGGGCCTAATAGAATCGAGTTTTTCCGTAAAAACCAACAGTCAGAGAAAACCTCGATTCAATTATATCATATCATTCTTACGATTACCAAAAAATTAAATCAATGAGAACAAACTCTTAAGAAAAATTAGAACAAAAAATCAGAAATTATAAAAATAATCAAAAACTCATTGCATATGAACATATTGTTAATGAGAAGATTGCTGCTGCTCTTCTTCAATCAACTTGTCAATTGTTGGTTCTAAATTAGACAAGCTAAGTGAAAGTGAAATAATCAAAAGCCGATTTCTAAATTTATTTTTTATTACCGTCATAGATAAAATCCCGATTCACATAAATATGTAGTTGGGAAGGGGACTAACATTTTCATTGCTTTCTCGTATAGAGATGGATATTCATTTTTCAATTTGATCCAAAATTTATCTATGGACATTGTTGAAAATCTAGCTTTTAACATAATATCTGCACTAATGCACACAACAAATTACGTCGGACTATTCGCCGTGGCCGAGGAAAAAAGGTTTCGCCGTCGCCCTTAAGCCTCAATTATACTGGACGCAGCGCAACGCAAATGAATGGAGAGTCAACGGAATGGAGTTTTGCTGGTTATACTGACGGAATCGAACGTACGCAAATGTCACTTTTTTCGGCAATGCTTTGCCAAATGTGCTTAAAATTTTTATATCTGTGGAATTTTTTATTATATAGAATTTCATTATCATCCACTTCGGTTATTAATTTTTCCAAAATCTCTGATGACATTTTGGGCTAAATAATAAATGTCAAAATCAGCTGTTTTTAATGCTCCTTTTGACACTTCAATCCGTCGGGTCCTTCAAGTCCCAAAGTTTTGAAACTTTAATCCGGTCCGTTCCGTTACGTTGCGTCCGGTATAATTGAGGCTTTAGCATATTTATAGCATAAGTAAATTTTTTTCGTGGATAGGGGAAATGTCCGCGGACCAGTAAAATTTCTCCGCGGACCACTAATGGTCCGCCGGACCAGCGGTTGAGAATAGCTGGCTACTCGATCAAATGCCTTGCTGAAGTCAGTGTAGACAGCCTCAAACTGGTGGCCTTGTTCCATACCTCACAGTAGTTCGGATATCATTATCATAAGATTGGATGTGGTGGAACGACCTTTTCTGAAACCATGTTGCTGATCGTTTAGGTTCGGAACAATTAGAGGGGCAATCTTGTCATAGATAAGTTTTTCAAATAGTTTAGGGATAACAGATAGGATAGCAATGCCCCTATAGTTGTCCACCGCATGTTTATCACCTGACTTAAAGATTGGTGTGAGGAAGGATTTCTTCCATACCGAAGGAAACTTACCGGCAGAAAGGGACTTGTTAAAAATGAGGTGAATGAGTTGGGCGTGGATCTGCAAAAAACTTGCAGGTAGACAGTCCGGACCGTGACCTTTTTTGACCTCCAGATCTATAAGACCTGTCATTATATCTTCGGGCGATAGAGATATATTGTCTATAAGGACCGCAGTTTCGGAATGCTCTCTTGGGACAGTGTGTGCAGTCGAAGAAATGGGGCAGAAGATTTCACTGAACCTGTTCGCAAACATGTTTGAAATTTCTTGGGGGAGAGAGGAGTGTGTGATACCGTTTGTCATTGTTGTCGGGTAGCCTGATGTTTTTCGCTTTAGATTAACGAAATCAAAGAATTTTTTAGGATTACGTATGATATTTTCACCGACAGTCTTTGCATAGGTAGTATAGGCCTCCCGTAACCTATGATTAAATTCTGAAGCTAACCTGGCGTACTCAGATTTCTGCTCAACACTAACATTGTGGTTATTTTTCACTACGCGGTACAATTTATTTCTCCTATTACGAAGGGACCGAGTGTTTTTGTCAAGCCATGGCCCCGTCAATTTATCCCTTTTTTTTATTTTCGGTACGAATCTGCCAATGGTGTTGAAGATAACATCGTAGAATCTAGTAACTAGCTCGTCAATATCATCACCATCAAGTAGATCCTCCCAGTTAATAAGGGATAATTCAGTGTTAATACTAACATTATCAGCATTCTTAAAATCGAAGACTACAGAGTTGTTATAGGAGGCGAGATAATCAGTTATTGTGGAACTGAGCTCGACGACCCACGCGGAATGATGTGTTGTGTTATTAAATAGATTCTCCTGTTCAGAAGCGGGAAGCACGTTCAAATCCTCATAGAGGTTAGTGAAGATTAAATCCAACCATTTCCCATTTGAATTTGGTTGGCTAATTACCTGATGCAGGTCGTTGCTGTAAAGATTATCGATAAACTTTATATCGATGGGGTTACATTAATCGGAAGTAAATAACTGTCTTCCTCGTCACGAATAAAAGATATATAAGGCCGATTAAAATCACCTATGATTAATATATCTTTGTTATCGTTGGATATTTCATCTATTATATGAATCACATTATCATATATAGATTCGTCGGAGTTTAGAGGTAAGTAAAAAGAACCAATGACAATGTATATTTCTTTTCCGAACTTTACTCGTACTAAAATATGTTCAAAGATTTGGGACGATGTAGTCGCGATCAGTTCACTATTTAAGGAGTCTCTAACAGCTATGAGGACACCACCTCCTCTTGAGAGACCGGTAAATATATAATCTCTATCGCATCTATAAATGGACCAGCTGCCATGCAAGATCTCCTCGTTAAGGAAGGAGTCATTCAACCAAGTCTCGGATTTGGAGTCGATAAAAAGATCCTTCAGTTTGCCTCTCATCCCACTGCAGTTATATTAGAAGAGTCTTAAGTTATCAGAAGATGTTAGTTTTGAATGACGGGCTGGGAGATGGTTAGAATTTCGGGGGGAAGCTAGTTAAGGACGATTATATCTATTTGATTCGTCCCGACTTCTTTGAAGTTGGGAGATATGTTTTGCTCTGACATGGGACCCATATGCAGAAAGGTCCTTGTTAACTTGCTGAGGGGAAATTTGGAATTGTTCATAGAAATTTGTAAACAGTTCTAGGAGGGCATTACGTTCAGTAGGTAGGCCCTCTTGCTGAATAGAAATAATTAGGCTAGTCCTGGTCTTACCATTAATGCAAGTTGAATCTGGTTTGTTGTGCATGTAAGCCAGGAGTAGACGAACATCATCAAAAATCCTCTTTTCTCGCAAGCGTGAAAGCAAATATCTCTTATCTTCGGAGTCAGCAGATAGATATAATGGTATTTTTTACCACCGGGGATTGTAGAGGATTCAAGAAAGGCGATTTCGATCTTACCGAAGAATCTGATGTCATTTGCTGTGGCGGGGTTGATTGAGGTTGAGCATCGCAGATGTTAGCCTAGGAACGGCCGCCAACAATAATGTGACTTCGCGCGAAATTCGGGTAATTAGTGGTTGGGAGTGGATCATTAGTAATGTTAGTGCTCTTAGTTTTACTGATGGTGGTTGGAAGTAAATTTTTGACATGAATATGTCTTATCCCTGGGGTCTATTCAAAAGAATGTGCGGAACGGAAATCGTCACATTCCTTGACTCATTTTGTTTTTGTTTTGTTTTGTTTATTCTATCGTCGTCCTTTTGTGGGCTTTTTTTGCTCAAGCGCTGCGAGTTCTTGTTCTAAGAGTGAGAAAAAGTGTCGAGGATTTTTTAATTTGTGTGAGATTTTTTAAACAGCTTAGAAAAGGTGTGCTTGAGTTGTCCGTCGCGCGATATTTTTGTGTTTTCGAAGCGGGGCGGAATCAGAGTCGATATCAGGGAATTTTCTTAATACGCAGTTTGCGGATTGAGTGTGGTGCGGTCACGGTGCGTTTAGATTTTTTGCAAAAGCGCGATTTTTTTTTAATTTGAACAATTTCGTTTCGTGTGTTTGTATTCTGTTACATTGTGGAAAAAAGACAAGGTGGTTAAAGGGTATGTATTGAAGCGAGACAGATATATATTGTTGTGTGCATTCCTTTCGACCTCCTCCGGGGGTTCTTTCCAATAAGAATAAGAAGGTTATTTCCAATAAGAACAAGAAACAAATAGACCCCAGGGATAAGACATATTCATGTCTACTGTGTCATCGAGAAGTCTTTTTTTAGCTATGATGATTTATTGTAGTATAATAAACTAAGCCTGCGCTGATGGTAAAATCTCAAAGCGGTGACTAATTAAAACCTTTGGTACATATTCAATTGTGAGCTATAACTCAATCTATAATAAGCTAAATAAGCCAAATCCGTTCTTAACTAAAACTTTTATTTCACGTTGCATTGATTTAATTATTGTCATAATGCTGTTTCCTAGTTTGGCCATGGAGATTCATAAGTATTACACTGACCAACGCTATATATAATTAATCTTGAAAAGTTTTTGTTAAAGGCTTATGTAGGTTATAAGTTGTGAGACTTTGCGTAATCTAAAACTTAACAAAGTATTTAACAAACACTACAAAAATCATCATAGTTAAAAAAAGAGCATGCTCACCACCAAGAATCGAACCTTGGTCCTTTCGCACCCCGATCTAGCGCCGTCCCATTACTCCAAACGCTAACTTGTAGGAATGTGGCAATAAACATATTTATTCATGCTTACGTAAAAAGGTACATTCCAATGCAAGATATGTATGTATAAAGTTTCGAAGGAAGTAAGCAACTAAATTATGACAATAGATTTTCTATTATTTATGAAATGTTTTTTGTATATTTTATGGAAATTGATAATCATAGGTAAAACGAAGAGTAATGTAATATTGCCATAGATGGTGTTCACTATTCTTTGTCATAGATGGGGTGCAATTAAAATATATCAATTCTTTCAAATTCTTGGCGGGTAATTATTGTATAATTCTTTCAGCAGCATCTCCATGAAAAATGCGTTAGTTTTTCAAGTTATTTTTTGAATGTTTTCGCGATTCTTCACAATCTCCACTTAATATATTGTCATCCAGTCTGAAGTGTTATTCAATAGAAAGAATACCAAGAAAAAGCGTAATTAGTGGCTAGACTCTAGGCACAACATCCGACTTTTGTTTTGTTATTCTGAAGAGATACATACAAATTTAGTTAATAAAAACTTAAAAATATGCTTTTAAACAAAGGGCTGCAAAAATTTTTAGATATGGGGCAAATCGTTTTTTGTATTAGTATTCTTGGTTAGTGAGTTAGTAGTTGGAAATGAATTATTAGTACCATTAGTGTTAGTGTATATTTTGTTAGGTTTTTGTTTAGAGCTACTCTTAGATTTACTTAGCCTATCTATCCATCGGTGTAAAATTAAGTTCTTCCATGTAATAGTCCAAGAGCTAGTGACAGATTTGCAAAGTGATTTCGCAGAGGATGGGCCTTTGATATATGTTAAATTACTTAAAGCACAACTGATTAAGACTAATCGCCAATTCGAGTCTACTTAAGTTTTAATTTTATGACCTTTTGAACTTGTAGATTTTTTGACCATGAAAAAAGTGATATTGCAGAGGATGGGACTTGGTATATAGGTAAATTGGGTTGCTCCCACCTCATATTCCGATTGCCATCTCGTTTGGAGGTTAGGTTTGAATTTTGGGAATTTTTCAAAATGTCGGTTTGGTCCAGTTGAACAAAGTGATATTGCAGAGGATGGGATTTGGTATAATGGTGAGATAGACCACCAATAGCCCAAATTCGGGTGCCCATCTCATATGTAATCAAGGTTTCCATTTTGGCGGCTTTTGATTTTGTAGCCATTTTGGGTATGACCCAAGTGATTTTGCAGAACCCAAAATTTGGACCATAGGTTCTTGGTATCTACCAAATGCTACATTTTCAATCCCATCTCCTTTCCATTAATATTTGCAGTTTAATTGAGAAAAATTTGTTGATTGACGTCAGAGCAAAATTCTAATGAAGTCCCCTAACTAAATGTTAACTCCTAAACTAATTATCGTAGACCAACGTTATTAGGTTCATATTTTAGTTAAATTAGTATTATTTTATTTAGCATAAAGAGCAAAAACTTGAGTGATTTCGTTTATAAGATATGTATATTAGGGTTCAAAATATGAGCAAAATGCTAAAATATTAGGATTTTCGTCACGCTTTTAACTAAATACATTCTTAACGGAATTCTTTTCTTAATATCAAATAAAACAATACACATTTATCTAAAATATGAACCTAATTATGTTGGTCTACGTTAATTAGTTTAGGAGTTATTCAAGTTTAAGTAGATTTTAAAAAATATATGTTTTTCTTTCGTAAACACCCTGTATCTAATGGATAGTGGGGATAGGTTCCTCTCTAGAGCTTTTTTTCTCCAAATACATTCAATCACCCCAAAAAATATTAGCCACGTTGTCCAACAGAGAATTTATTGAACGTCTGAAGACCCATACAACTTGCGGATTAGGGGATATGAGTATTTGAAATCTTTAAAACGAAATAACTCATGAATGGAAACTCCTATGAAAAATTTGCTGGTTTTAGGGGTAAAAACAATTTCCCGACACTTTAAAAAAAAAAAAAAAAACTCTACTTACTGGCTTTAGCACTGCCTGCTTTCCACGCGTTAATGAGTCTATCATATTTATGTATATAAAAAATAATATTATAGTATTTATTATTATGAATATACAAATAAAAAATTTGAAAATTGGAAAAAAGAAAATCAATTTATTTATGATAAAAGTATATCACTCATTATTTATCTGAAAATGATGCTTTACTTTTATTTCTTCTTCTTCTTTGATCCGTTAGCTGGCGGTCCGAGCGGGACGTGTCTGCAACGGATACGCTGTTGTCGGTGCCGCTTTGAAAAATGCGGTTCCTTACCTAGTTTCTTCGGTCATCATAGTAAACGATTCTGGTCAACTCGGCAGGTCGACCACCCTCCTCCTTTCACACCCTAGGCTTGGTACCAGGAGTTTTACTTTTATTTAACCACATACAATACCCAACTACTTATTATATCTTAAAAATATACCATAAATATGCTACCAGATGTGTATATACACTCATTTTAACTAAATTTAATATATACAACTTGATTTTACGATTTTCCAACTTCAACCCATGGAGATGGCATGGGTTTCTACAAATAGGAAAGAGATGGGCAAGTGGAGAAGTATTATATATGTCGTAACGAATCCTTATGTTCAAATCCCATCTCCTGCAAAATCACTTGGGTCATACCCAAAATCGCCACAAAATCAAAAGCCGCCAAAATGGAAACCTTGATTACATATGAGATGGGCACCCGAATTGGAGCTATTGGTGGTCTATCTCACCATTATACCAAATCCCATCCTCTGCAATATCACTTTGTTCAACTGGACTAAACCGACATTTTCAAAAATTCCCAAAATTCAAACCTAACCTCCAAACGAGATGGCAATCGGAATATGAGGTGGGAGCAACCCAATTTACCTATATACCAAGTCCCATCCTCTGCAATATCACTTTTTTCATGGTCAAAAAATCTACAAGTTCAAAAGGTCATAAAATTAAAACTTAAGTAGACCCGAATTGGCGATTAGTCTTAATCAGTTGTGCTTTAAGTAATCTAACATATATCAAAGGCCCATCCTCTGCAAAATCACTTTGCAAATCTGTCACTAGCTCTTGGACTATAAAGATCTCTGCCTCAGAGTTCTGGAACAACCAATCATATCTAGAGGGCAAGGCCAATTTAAAGCTCGTGGGTTTATTGGGCTTCTTATTTCGATGACTGACTTCTTCACAGTTGGATATATCAATCGAGAAGTCAGTTTTAAACAACGAAATTACCCAAGATGAGTTAAATCGTGGTTGCACGCCCTTGAGGAAATAATAAGACACGTTTTCGTTGGGGCTCGAGACATTTACTGTCCTGACGTTACTTATGCCGCTGCATATGGGGGCACGCTGTTTCTTTCTAATGCTGCGCCCGGAAGTTTTCGGTGTTTGTTGATTTTTGTTGTTGATCCTTTCCAGCCGGGCATCCCATTCTCCCTGAGACCAAGTCGTGCCGAACTTATTAATCATGCGCTCCGGCAAATGAAGCGGTGGTAGATTAGTCGGCGAATTTTCCGAAATAGATAGGTCCGCTGGTGGAGGCCGTTGATTGGGGACCTCAGAGTAAAGTTGTCGTCGTAGATAATATCGCCATTGATATTTTCACTGAACGGCGGATCTTCACTTAATGCAGCAGGAGGAGAGATCGGGTCTATTGGATTTAGAAAGTCACCATTTTTTGGTAGTGAAGTAGTGACTTAATGGCAGCCAGTTCAAATTGGAGGTTGTTGAGCTGGAAATTTAGTTCCCTTTTAAGTAACTTAACTGACTTTTCCTACTCAAAAAATTTGCTCCCATGGTCAGCTAGGATATCTTGGATATCATTCCTGGAACTGCAGCAATTAGCATCTGAGCTCAACTTAATTTTTTTTAGGGATGCAGCAATCATATTAAGCTAAAATTTCAAGAATTTTTCGATGTCATCAGAGCACTTATTAGGGGCATCCTTGGATAGCGATAGATTATCAACTTTTGATCTAAGAAGTTGAAAACTCTGGTCTGGAGTTGGCTACTCTCAATCCTATCCACCGCATAAGAAAGCTCGTCCACATTCTGAATTAACTTTTAATGTGAGTCAGCGCCTCCGCCAAATTGTCGATGTTGTTGTTGTTCGCTTAATTGGCATCAACACATGAGACAAGTTGATCGACTTGCAGTCTGCGCAGTAGAATTTAAAAGCTTTTTTAAATTCATTGTTGTTTTCAAACCTCGTGACGTCCCGCGCATGTTCCCCAGCTAAGCTCTTACCCGGGGGCTACACGATCAATTTTTCAATTGCAATATTGCATTGCAGTACTAAAATTGATCGTGTAGCCCCTGCTGCAATATGCAATGCAATATTGTAAATGCAATGCTTGCATAAGCAAGAAATTCTGAATTTCTTAAAAACAAAATGGCGGAAAGTGGAAAAACCTAAGCAGTGGAGATTACTTGACGCTGGATTATTTAATTTTATGTGAATTAACATAAAATTTTTTAAAAGGTAAAAGTTGAGACTGTTAACTATTTTTTTATTATTACAAAATGAGTGAATCATTAAAAATTAGGTCCAAACACAACAACTATCTCCTACGCATTACTTCTAAGAATGAAATTGCAATGCAATAAAATTCCTGCTGATAAAACTTTGACATGCAATATTTCAAATTGCAATTGCAGACAAATTGATCGTGTAGCCCCCGGGCTAAAAATGTTTAAAAGTTCAGACAAAAGCTTCAGTTAACTCCTCCTATCAAATCACTTGTTGCCATGTAATCAGTGGCGACTGCGTATTGCTACCGGGAGGTGTATCTTTCTGGGACTTCAATGATTATTTAAAAAATTTACAAATTATGACTGAAAAACACCCGTTTTTATATATTTTTTTTTATTTTAAGGTTATTATATTTTACACATATGCTACAGAAATAATTTGTAGTAATTTCTACTAAAAATACGAAATTTGTGTTTTTATCACTTTGATTACTAGATTGTTGACATTTCTTGCCAGTCGCATAATGCGCTTCTGCCCCGGGAGGTTGTGTTGCTTGCGACTGCGGGGAACTGTCGGTTTATGAATGAAAACGTTCATTTATTCAAAGGAATTTTTTCAGTATTTTTTTTTAAATTATTTTAAATTTAGAAATGAGAAATATTTCGCATAATTAAAGTAAAATTATGCTTATTATGTTGAATAAACTGCCTTTGTTGAGCAGGGGCTTTACATGTATTTAAAAGCTCTGCTCAACACATAGAAAGATAAATTAACTTTATTCATTCGGCATGCGCGCATCCTTTCCCAAATTATTTTGTTGAGTTTTTTCAGTGTTTGTTGCCGTTTTAACTAAAAAGCGGGGAAATGATAGAACATTATTTATAAAATTTGGCAACGAGGTGCGCTGAACTGCTAAAATTTTTCGTGTCACGGAGTTTGAAAAATTCTATACATGATGTAGCGCAGTGCGGGAAAGTCCAATGCATGAGGCATGGTATGATACCTGGCATATACCACTGCATGTGACCCACTGGGTGAAGTCGGCGGTGGAGTTGTCGATGGTGCATTAATTAATTTTGCAAGAATCTTGCTGAAGTCTTGCTCTAGGTCTTGTTCTTGCACAGCTAAGTGTAATATCGTCGCATGTCATAGTAAAGCAATAATCCATAGAAATGGTACTTTAACATCGCAAAAGTGCTGGACAAGGTTTTTTTTGGACTGTGTAGAGAGGTGCAAGTTTAAATTTGAGTTTCCGGCGTCGGCGCCCCCCGCTTCCATTTGGCCACCATCTTGGAAAAGGTGTGCAAATGGGTTTTCCACTATATCTCCGTAACAGTACACCCCTTACAGAAAATTTGTAAAAAGTGTTTTGTTGAGAATTAAATTATCTACAATTTATTAAATGAGCAATTTATTAAATGAGCTGTCGTAAATTAAACAGGCTATAAGCCATAGAACACAAAAATTAGTCACACAATTTTCTTTTAAAGGCTATAACTTTTTTTCCTTTAATTTTAACAAAAATTTCATAACGAAAAATTTTCATTCACTACGTGCGCCTCGAAAGTATCAAAATGACAGATTTTCTGAATAAACTTTTGACTAGAAACTCTCAATAACAAGAAGTAAGTAATAATAGTGAATGAAAAACTCTACGTTATAAGAAATGCCGATGATTGAATAATGTAATAAAATTGCTTAGCAATTTATTGTGTTTTTTTATTATTGTTATAGTATGTTTTAAAGGGTACGATGGTTTAGTATGAATTCTTTGAATAATAATATGTATTAGTTACCCGCGTTTTTTAAATAGTAGGGCTGCACACAAAAGTGCTTCATTCAGTTGTGCTTCTAGCAAAGTGCGGGCATATTCATTTTGCGACAAGCGTTTGCAAGTTTTACAACTCATTTCCACACCACCTGCAAAGTAGAGTATGTAGACGCAGTTTATTAAGTGGTATCCCCAGGAGGCCTAATGCACGATGCTGCTTACTGCACAAAACCATATAAAGGACGACATCCATAGACGCATCGTAACCGCAAATAAAACCTATTTCGCACTAGTCCCGGTCTTCAAAAACAAAGAAATTTCAAGACAATGCAAAATCAGACTATACAAAACGTTAATCCGCCCAGTTCTATGCTATGGGTCGGAGGCTTGGACATTGACCCAACAAACAGAAAACCAGCTTAAAATCTTCGAAAGGAAGATCTTAAGAAGAATATTTGGCGCTGTAAGGGTTAACCAAAACGAATGGCGCATTAGGACAAATGAGGAACTTCAACAAATGTATGACGAAATAAACATATCTACATACATAAGACTGAACAGACTGCGATGGCTTGGACACGTTCTACGGGCTCCAGAAGAAAGAATGCTAGCCAGGATTTTTAATGGAAGACCATCTGGAAGAAGAAGAGTAGGACGACCAAGAAATAGGTGGATGGATGACGTGCTAGAAGATATACGAAAACTTCGTATATCAAACTGGAGAGAGCTAGCAAGACTTAGAGAAGACTGGAAGAGGAGACTTCAAGAGGCCCGAGTCCTGCAAGGACTGTAGCGCCATTTAAGAAGAAGAAGAATCGGTCATCATCAGCAACACGGCTAGCACTGTTGCTGATGTTGCTGTTAGTGCTAACCGTGTTGCTAATGATGACCGATGACATCGGCTGAAATGCTATTGTTTGTTAAATTAATTTTAATAAACAAAATTTTTGTGCATTTAATTTAAAGGTGTTGTTAATATCTTAAACCAATTTTAACGTAATAATAGAGAGTGTACGTTTTATTCTTTAAAAACTCAATAAATTGAAACAACAACTTGATCCAAAAAAGATTTGGATCAAAATCTGTGATACAAAAATAGTTTGTGTAACAACCATATCCAAGACACATCTCATTGGAAAATCCAGAGCTTTTATAATTTTGTTATGTTTTCTTTAATTTTAAGGGTTGGTAGCTCTGCAAAATTTCATAAATTTATTTGTAAAAATGATTGAAAGTTACCTTTTGTTAATTTTGGAAGTCAATTAAACATTTTTATAAATTCTTTTTAAATTAGAAATATTTTTAATAAGTTTTAGAGACTGATATAAATTGCGACAGAACATATCAAAAATCAGAACTACAACTGTAATAAACTAAATTTCTTCCATGATCCAAGTCCGTTCTTTTATGATCGGCTGATCTGATCTGGATCACGGTGTAAAAAGAACGCGGCTAATAGCTTCAACTATTTTCAACAATACTTCAACAACTTCAAATTTCAAAAGTGAAAAACAGTGGGTCTTTCCATACGTTACGGACCACTGACATATAGAATGGACTGCTTATGAGAAATTTTTCATGGCACCAATTTGTTCCATATGCTAAAAACCTTTTTTCACTCCATGTAAACACCGGAATCACTTTTGAAATTTACATTTTTTTAAATACGTACTTAAAACATTAAAACAACACAAATATTTTGTTTAAAAAAATTAATAAACACTATTTGCACTTTTTCACCTTTTAAAATGCCTTTTTTTCATTAATTTGCAAATTTTATGTGTATTTGATTTAAGTTCTTAACGCCTGTCTTAGCAACTGACATTCTGTATGTAAAAATCCGGGGGCTTATGGGGAAAAGAGCAAAAGATATAAACATCATTATACCCGTCTATTTTTTTCTAATTGATTTAACGCAAAAGATATAAACATCACTATACCCGTCTATTTTTTTCTAATTGATTTTATTTCTGTGAGTTTGGGGGCTTATGGATGAGCGAGCGACTATACCTTTTTGGTGCCATCGGTTTGTATGGGAATAATTGCTGATGAGCAGTCTGTTCAGAATTAGCAATTTAATTTCTGACTCAATAAAAAGGTGCCGGAAGGGTGTGATTCAATAAAAAGATAACTTTTTCCAATAACCAAATTACTATTTATTCGCAATTAATTATTAGATTTTCTTAAATATAAATTCAATAAAAATTCAACAAATTTCCAAAATATTTCAATTCAATCTTAAATTCGTTATTAATTCGTGATTTAGTACTTGAAAATTCGTAAATTATTCTTTATTTGTTTGTAAATAAGAATTACCAAAATATTGCTTGCTTTGATAGCTTAATTGATAACGCCACCTATCTGTCAGATGACGATCGATGTTTCGCCTGATGTGTTCTGCAATTAGAACAGCCAGGAATAACCTTTGTGTTGCTGCACTCTGGTTTCGTTTCTTGGGAATCGCTTGAGATTTGCTTGCTGTTTGCTGCCTGGTTGCTGCTTGCTGCCCTGGTTGTGGCTTGCTAGACTGCTTTGCCTTGTTTCTTCGCAAATTCGTCCCTCTGTGGTGGGTTAGAGTAACTGCTGAAATCAATTTTGGTGATAAAGTTACTGCTGTATTAAAGACTTCAAAACTATCTTTAATTCGGGCTTTACTGGGAAAAGACCTCAATTCTGTCTTTCCAGAATGCTAAGTTCGATACTTAGGCTTTGAAATTACTTTATTGCTAAAACCTCAATACAGATTTTATCTGCTAGTTCAAGACTCTAGAAAGATTAAAAGCAATCTGATTTAACGCCGTCTGTGCGTCGGTATTTATTTCTCTTTGAATAATGGTTGAGGCTATTCTGTAGTAGGGGGCTTCGTTCTCGAAGTACAGAATTTCGTGTTTATGTACTAGATCTGCGTGCGATGTCCGATCAGCTGTTCTTGTTTATCTTACGGCTGTCAAATGGGGTAAGTATTTTTATCTTTGTTTGTTTGAATATATATTAATTTTAGTTATATTTTTAGGGTTTTAAACGTAGATTCGGTGGGGGATGAACGAGGAGGAGCCAGCGGTCATTCCATTGGGGTTGACAGGTGAGCGTTTTTTTGGAATCTGTCGTGTATTTTTTAGTAATCTTTTTTTGTTTCCAGAATGTCGATTTGCCGACGGCATTTTGGCATCTTGATTAAATGGATTTTCTGATGGGTTTTTTTTCATCGATTTGGACTTGGATTTTTCATTCTCGTTGTTTTAAAAGAAGGTAAGAACTTATATATATTTAACTTTTATATTTAATTAATTCTTTTTTACTTGCAGGTACGAATTTCTTGTTGTTTTTTGTTGTGTAGTGCTGTTTTTTAACTTGTGTGTTTGTTTTGTTTGTATTCTTTTGTAGATCTATGTAGTTTTGGTTTGATCATTCAATAAAAGTGAAAGATATTGATAAATTGGTGTTTTATTTATATATTGCCTTTTTGCTTGTTTTTTATTTTCAGTGTCGCCGGAACACAGTCCATTATTATATGTCAGTGTTACGGACGCGAAATTAGCACAATTTTTTTACGTTTACATAGTTAAAGCGTTCCCTATTTATATAAACCAATATCTAAATATGTATCCGAAAATAACTACATGGTTGTCATTCAGAGTATGAACGCGCTTCGCAGAGCTTCGGAAATATATTAATAATTCTCAAAACTAACTTTCATGTTTTGTCCCATCCGTAACGCATTTTCAAAGTTATTATCTTTGGTTTTATTATAGTTGCAAATGTTATCTTAATTTTTATTCATAGTTTGTTGCTTAAATTATAAACTGATGTTTAATTGCACAATCAATTAGTACTTCCTTAGAAAATATTAGAAAAAAAATCGTGCGAATGTCCCGTCCGTAAAACATGGAATGAATATATATATATATATATATATATATATATATATATATATATACTAGCTGGGACCCGGTGCGCCTACGCTGCACCCATAAGTCAATAGTAAACAATAAAAACCATCCATTGACTTAATATTTTTCGAGATATGAATTTTACACAGATGAAATGGCTCAAAGAACATGGGTCTTGCGTCGACCGCCATGAATCGGTATATTGAGTCTACTACATTGCTTATTGTATTCTACTTATCATACCCTTTCATTTGATACCCATGTTGAGGGGATTGTGAAGAAAGTGGTAGTCCGGCCTCTTAGACGGCCGCCATGGATCTAAAGATATATTTTGTATACTACATTGCTTATTGTATTCTACTTATCATACCCTTTCATTTGATACCCATGTCGAGGTGGTTGTGAAGAAAGTGGTAATTCGGCCTCTTGAGACGGCCGCCATGGATCGAAAGATATATTTTGTATACTACATTGCTTATTATATTCTACTTAACATACCCTTTCATTTGATACCCATGTTGAGGTGGTTGTGAAGAAAGTGGTACCCCGCCCTCTTGAGACGGCCGCCATGGATCGAAAGATATATTTTGTATACTACATTGCTTATTGTATTCTACTTATCATACCCTTGCATTTGATACCCATGTCGAGGTGGTTGTGAAGAAAGTGGTACCCCGCCCTCTTGAGGCGGGCGCCATGGATCTAAAGATATATTTTGTATACTACGTACATTGCTTATTATATTCTACTTAACATACCCTTTCATTTGATACCTATGTTGAGGTGGTTGTGAAGAAAGTGGTACCCCGCCCTCTTGAGACGGCCGCCATGGATCGAAAGATATATTTTGTATACTACATTGCTTATTGTATTCTACTTATCATACCCTTTCATTTGATACCCATGTCGAGGTGGTTGTGAAGAAAGTGGTACCCCGCCCTCTTGAGACGGGCGCCATGGATCTAAAGATATATTTTGTATACTACATTGCTTATTATATTCTACTTAACATACCCTTTCATTTGATACCCATGTGTAGGTGGTTGTGAAGAAAGTGGTACCCCGCCCTCTTGAGACGGCCGCCATGGCTCGAAAGATATATTTTGTATACTACATTGCTTATTGTATTCTACTTATCATACCCTTTCATTTGATACCCATGTCGAGGTGGTTGTGACGAAAGTGGTACCCCGCCCTCTTGAGACGGGCGCCATGGATCTAAAGATATATTTTGTATACTACATTGCTTATTATATTCTACTTAACATACCCTTTCATTTGATACCCATGTTGAGGTGGTTGTGAAGAAAGTGGTACCCCGCCCTCTTGAGACGGCCGCCATGGATCGAAAGATATATTTTGTATACTACATTGCTTATTATATTCTACTTAACATACCCTTTCATTTGATACCCATGTTGAGGTGGTTGTGAAGAAAGTGGTACCCCGCCCTCTTGAGACGGCCGCCATGGATCGAAAGATATATTTTGTATACTACATTGCTTATTGTATTCTACTTATCATACCCTTTCATTTGATACCCATGTCGAGGTGGTTGTGAAGAAAGTGGTACCCCGCCCTCTTGAGACGGGCGTCATGGATCTAAAGATATATTTTGTATACTACATTGCTTATTATATTCTACTTAACATACCCTTTCATTTGATACCCATGTTGAGGTGGTTGTGAAGAAAGTGGTACCCCGCCCTCTTGAGACGGCCGCCATGGATCGAAAGATATATTTTGTATACTACATTGCTTATTGTATTCTACTTATCATACCCTTTCATTTGATACCCATGTTGAGGTGGTTGTGAAGAAAGTGGTACCCCGCCCTCTTGAGACGGCCGCCATGGATCGAAAGATATATTTTGTATACTACATTGCTTATTGTATTCTACTTATCATACCCTTTCATTTGATACCCATGTCGAGGTGGTTGTGAAGAAAGTGGTACCCCGCCCTCTTGAGACGGCCGCCATGGATCGAAAGATATATTTTGTATACTATATTGCTTATTGTATTCTACTTATCATACCCTTTCATTTGATACCCATGTCGAGGTGGTTGTGAAGAAAGTGGTACCCCGCCCTCTTGAGACGGGCGCCATGGATCTAAAGATATATTTTGTATACTACATTGCTTATTATATTCTACTTAACATACCCTTTCATTTGATACCCATGTTGAGGTGATTGTGAAGAAAGTGGTACCCCGCCCTCTTGAGACGGCCGCCATGGATCGAAAGATATATTTTGTATACTACATTGCTTATTGTATTCTACTTATCATACCCTTTCATTTGATACCCATGTCGAGGTGGTTGTGAAGAAAGTGGTACCCCGCCCTCTTGAGACGGCCGCCATGGATCGAAAGATATATTTTGTATACTATATTGCTTATTGTATTCTACTTATCATACCCTTTCATTTGATACCCATGTCGAGGTGGTTGTGAAGAAAGTGGTACACCGCCCTCTTGAGACGGCCGCTGTGGATCATTTTAGTTTCAATAGCGTCATGGCCTACCTATTGTTTGACAGCTGCGTAAATTTGAAATTTTCATTAAATGTAATGATTCAATTTAATGACAATTTTACATTTGTCAAACAATAGGTAGGCCATGAAGCTATTGAAACTAAAATGAAGTGAAAATTCCTAAAATTACCATTTTTTGTTTTTTCAGGCAATTTTTTAAATTTTTCTCTCCGTAAGAACCATCCTCGTACTTCAACGAATATTCGAAAAAAAATTAGTCCAATAGGTCCAGCCGTTCTCGAGTTTTGCGCTTAGCAACACATTTAGCGATTCATTTTTAGCTTTTTCAAAAAAAAAAGCTTATACAGAGGCTCTGTCCGTCTGTCCGTCTGTCCGTCTGTCCGTCTGTCCGTCTGTCCGTCTGTCCGTCTGAAGCCTACTTTCATCTCTGAAAGTACTGCAGATACAGACTTGGGAAATATCTCAAAATGTAGCTCTTGGTCAAAAGACCAAAAACTGAGAAAATGGTCTGGAAATTTCAACCAGAAGTATATTTAACAACAAAAGTATATTTAACAACAAAAAAGAGATTTCTAATAAAGTCCATTATATCGGTAGCCTAGAGGTAAGGCGCTGGAGTCAGGTTCCAGGCGAACCAAGTTCAATCCCCGACCGCAAAATGGTGAAATAAATTTTTTTTTTACTCCGGTGTAGCATGTTTTAATTCTATTTCTCACTAAATTATATTATTTAATAATGATACTCAGGAGAACATAAACATTTATTTAATTAAAAGTGCAAAAAATCATTTTCTTGAGTTTTTATGGATCTTCGGCGGCTTTATAAATCATTAAGAAATTTCGCGGAAATAATATAAAGTATTTATTTGTTTATATGCATATTTTATATGCTGTTCATTTTATTATAGTTTATAGTCATGTAGGTGGTGCTGTAGACCAAAACAAAAATTCAATTTTATCGAACTTCGCTGTGGATTTGTCACAATCAACCCGAAGTATATTTAAACAACAAAAAAGGGGTTTCTAATAAAGTCCATCGGTAGCCTAGAGGTAAGGCGCTGGAGTCAGGTTCCAGGCGAACCAAGTTCAATCCCCGACCGCAAAGTGGTGAAAAAGAATTTTTTTTTTACTTCGGTGTAACATGTTTTAATTCTATTTCTCACTAAATTATATTATTTAACAATGATACTCAGGAGAACATAAACATTTATTTAATTAAAAGTGCAAAAAAATCATTTTCTTGAGTTTTTAAACATTTGGTAGGTTTAAAACGAAAAGCAGATATCTAATTTTTACCCGGGCATATAAACGCTTACTGAAATGAATGAAAATTTATAAATTTAATTGCACGAACGATGTATTTAAGACTGTCCTTATAGTCCATGAATATAAGGAAGTGATTTTTCTCAGAATTTTCAATATTTTACAAAAATTTTACAAACGATTTGCCCCATATCTAAAAAATTTTGCAGCCCATATTTTTAAGTTTTTATTAACTAAATTTGTATGTATCTCTTCAGAATAACAAAACAAAAGTGGGATGTTGTGCCTAGAGACTAGCCACTAATTACGCTTTTTCTTGGTATTCTTTCTATTGAATAACACTTCAGTCTGGATGACAATATATTAAGTGAAGATTGTGAAGAATTGCGAAAATATTCAAACAAATAACTCGAAAAACTAACGCATCCTTCATGGAGATGCTGCTGAAAATTGCCCGCCAAGAATTTGAGAGAATTGATATATTTTAATTGCACCCCATCTATGACAAAGAATAGTGAACACCATCTATGGCGATATTACATTACTCTTCGTTTTACCTATGATTATCAATTTCCATAAAATATACAAAATACATTTCATAAATAATAGAAAATCTGTTGTCATAAATCAGTTGTTTACTTCCTTCTAAAGTTTATACATATCTTGCATTGGAATGTACCTTTTTATGAAAGCATGAATAAATAGGTTTATTGCCACATTACTGCAAGTTAGTGTTTGGAGTAATGGGAAGGCGCTAGGTCGGGGTGCGAAAAGACCAGGGTTCGATTCTTGATGAATTTTTTAAGTACTTTTTTTTTAGCTTTTTTAGTTATGATGATTTATTTTAGTATAATAAACGAAGCCTGCGTTGATGATAAAATCTCAAAGCGGCGACTAATTAAAACCTTTGGGACATATTCAATTGTGAGCTATAACTCAATCTATAATAAGCTAAATAAGTCAAATCCGTTTTTAGCTAAAACTTTTATTTCACGTTGCATTGATTTAATTTTGTCATAATGCTGTATCCTAGTTTGGCCATGGAGATTCATAAGTATTACACTGACCAACGCTATATATAATTAATCTTGCAAAGTTTTTGTTAAAGGCTTATGTAGGTTATAAGTTGTGAGACTTTGCGTAATCTAAAACTTAACAAAGTATTTAACAAACACTACCAAAATCATCATAACTTAAAAAAAAAATAGTACGCGGCCATCACCAGTATCGAACCCGGGTCCTGTCGCACCCCGAGCTAGCACCAACCCATTACTCCAAACTCTAACTCGTAGGAATGTGGCAATAAACCTATTTATTCATGCTTTCATAAAAAGGTACATTCCAATGCAAGATATGTATAAACTTTAGAAGGAAGTAAACAACTGATTTATGACAACAGATTTTCTATCATTTATGAAATGTATTTTGTATATTTTATGGAAATTGATAATCATAGGTAAAACGAAGAGTAATGTAATATTGCCATAGATGGTGTTTACTATTCTTTGTCATAGATGGGGTGCAATTAAAATATATCAATTCTTTCATATTTTTGGCGGGTAATTATTGGTGTTGGTCTCATTGCGAAGTGGGGGTACTTGTGTGCGTGCACGTGCATATATGCTATGGATAAACAGGTGCCTGTGTTTTTCAGTAGATGTTCTACATTTAAAGAAAAGTGAAGTGCGTGCATGATAATATTTTCTTTAAAAATAAAAAATAAAGTTAAATTGAAGTGTAAATTAATACAAAAGGCGCGGTAAGCTGAATTTTTAACGATAATGTATGTTTAAGTAAAATAATACACCTAATTCTGCTGTGCAAAGTGATTTTAGATTTGCCTCCAATCCATAGAAAAATGTTTAGATTCGTTTTACATAATTATATAGTGTTTACATGTGTGATGTGTTTTTTTTTTTTTTCAATTTGACACTTTCGATTTATTGGCCTCGATTCCCAGATCCAGTGGGTCGGAAGTGAGTGCGGATTTGAGACTTTGCGATTCTCAAATCTGCAACCGCGAATCTCTCTTTGACATTTTCCGTGCTTTAAAAGTGTGATCCGCAACAAATTTTCTGTGGATTTGAAACCACAAATGCGCCTAAGATAATCCGACATCAGGTATTTCATTAGCGTGTGAGTCTTCACTCCGAATTTTTGATTGAATTGAATCCGCGACTGCGAATTTGAGAATCGCAAAGTGTCAAATCCGCACTCACTTCCGCGCCGTCGGATCTGGGAATCTCAATTACAATAAGTTTTTTTTGTAAATTCGTTCGAAAATATGCAAATACATTACTGCAAAAACCATTTAGTTACTGCTTAGATTTTTTCGATGGCGGAAAGAACACCATGAAAAAGCGTAATTAGTGGCTAGTCTCTAGGCACAACATCCCACTAGTTATATTATATATATATATATATATATATATATATATATATATATATATATATATATATATATATATATATATATATATATATATATATATATATATATATATATATATATATATATATCTAACGTAGTGGAGTTCAAGTGTTTTTTATTTACTTTAGATCCGATCCAGAAACATGTATATTTCTAAAGCCTTTTCTTACCTTTAACTTGCTTAACGTACATTTTTGGTCCTTCGAGCCGGATCGGGCTAGTGATAACGGATAACAGTTTTAATGGTTCGCTAGTGAATCTTAGTGGAAATTTGAAACATAAGTTATTCATAAAAGCTAAAGTGACAATACCAAAAGTTAGTTTTGAACTCTTTTTTAACTGTTTAGTAGTGAATATTCCGGTGGAATCTTTTATATATTTTACGATCACTCCATGTGCTTATACAAGATCGCAACATAAAAGATCGGTGAGTTCGTTGCAAGTTATACTTTTACTAATGCCGTTAGTAAACTATGAAACTAGGAGTAAAGAGCTTCTAAGTCAACTTTTGACACTCCATACTCCAAGAAAGCTTTCATTTTCAAGGCAGGAATTCAAAAGCACTTACGACTCAAAGCGATTTACATTCAATGTAGGTACGGACAATAAAAACAAAATTGAAACAACTTTCAACTATCATTCAACTATTTTCAACTATCATTTAATCAATTTAATAACAATGTTGTTTATGAAAATTATTTGTGTACTCTAAGGAAGTGAAGAAACAATTTAATACTTTTAAATAACAAAAGGCAGAAACAATTTAATACTTTTAAATAACACAAGGATTTTCGGGCTTTATATGTTACTACATAACAAGTGTCAAAGTGAAACTTAAAAGCTAACTGTAACTAATATCAAGATAGTTTGAACTTATTGCGAAGTTCATTAGTCGATTATCCTAGAAGTTTTCGGGCCTTATATTTTACTACGCATTGTGTCAAAGTCCAGCTTATAACAGAGGGAAAATGGAAACCATAGTGATCAATATCGAGTTTTGTTGATTTGTGTTGCTAGCGATGGTGGTTGTGAAGAAAGTGGTACCCCGCCCTCTTGAGACGGGCGCCATGGATCGAAAGATATATTTTGTATACTACATTGCTTATTATATTCTACTTAACATACCCTTTCATTTGATACCCATGTCGAGGTGGTTGTGAAGAAAGTGGTACACCGCCCTCTTGAGACGGCCGCTGTGGATCATTTTAGTTTCAATAGCGTCATGGCCTACCTATTGTTTGACAGCTGCGTAAATTTGAAATTTTCATTAAATGTAATGATTCAATTTAATGACAATTTTACATTTGTCAAACAATAGGTAGGCCATGAAGCTATTGAAACTAAAATGAAGTGAAAATTCCTAAAATTACCATTTTTTGTTTTTTCAGGCAATTTTTTAAATTTTTCTCTCCGTGAGAACCATCCTCGTACTTCAACGAATATTCGAAAAAAAAATTAGTCCAATAGGTCCAGCCGTTCTCGAGTTTTGCGCTTAGCAACACATTTAGCGATTCATTTTTATATTATAGATATATATATATATATATATATATATATATATATATATATATATATATATATATATATATATATATATATATATATATATATATATATATATATATCTAACGTAGTGGAGTTCAAGTGTTTTTTATTTACTTTAGACCCGATCCAGAAACATGTATATTTCTAAAGCCTTTTCTTTCCTTTAACTTGCTTAACGTACATTTTTGGTCCTTCGAGCCGGATCGGGCTAGTGATAACGGATAACAGTTTTAATGGTTCGCTAGTGAATCTTAGTGGAAATTTGAAACATAAGTTATTCATAAAAGCTAAAGTGACAATACCAAAAGTTAGTTTTGAACTCTTTTTTAACTGTTTAGTAGTGAATATTCCGGTGGAATCTTTTATATATTTTACGATCACTCCATGTGCTTATACAAGATCGCAACATAAAAGATCGGTGAGTTCGTTGCAAGTTATACTTTTACTAATGCCGTTAGTAAACTATGAAACTAGGAGTAGGAGTAAAGAGCTTCTAAGTCAACTTTTGACACTCCATACTCCATGAAAGCTTTCATTTTCAAGGCAGGAATTCAAAAGCACTTACGACTCAAAGCTATTTACATTCAATGTAGGTACGGACAATAAAAACAAAATTGAAACAACTTTCAACTATCATTCAACTATTTTCAACTATCATTTAATCAATTTAATAACAATGTTGTTTATAAAAATTATTTGTGTACTCTAAGGAAGTGAAGAAACAATTTAATACTTTTAAATAACAAAAGGCAGAAACAATTTAATACTTTTAAATAACACAAGGATTTTCGGGCTTTATATGTTACTACATAACAAGTGTCAAAGTGAAACTTAAAAGCTAACTGTAACTAATATCAAGATAGTTTGAACTTATTGCCTTATATTTTACTACGCATTGTGTCAAAGTCCAGCTTATAACAGAGGGAAAATGGAAACCATAGTGATCAATATCGAGTTTTGTTGATTTGTGTTGCTAGCGAAAATCTGACTTCTTTGCAAATAAATATTATTGTTTTTGTGAAAAAAATTCGGTGATATCGCGTTCCATATAAACCAAATTAGCCTTAAGTTTATGTTTACTTAATATATATTTAAAAAATTTAAACCACTTATTTTTAGAATAACTAATAAATTGGACATCACAATCGGACAATATTTTTGAAGCAAGCAAGTTGTTTATCTCTAGTAAAATATATGTACTCGTATATCTCTAACGTAGCTGCGGCAAATATTAAACCAGATCAAGCTTACTACTATACATTGGACCACGACTTGTAAGACATGACGGACTAGTAGTATAAAGGGTGACTCCTAAGCTTCTTCTTGCCACAGAAAAAAAACCATTACATCCACTTATATGTTGTATATTAGCAACCAGGGTTTACACATAGGACTTGGCAAGTTAACATTATGGAAGAGAATGCATTGAAAATTCTTAACAAACTTGAATAAAGTCGGCAAAGATAAACGAGATGAGATCTTCCTTCGCAACCGTTTACAATTATTAGATTCATATTGGCAATATTTTATAAAAGCAAACGATGAGTTGTACAAACTAGTCACGGAAGATGCCCAAAAGCGCGAAGCCTACTTCACTGAAGACGTGTTCTCAACCGTGGAGAGCTCATACATGGATACCTGAATGGATGGATGACATGGATACCTGAATGGATGGAAAGAGCAACTCGCTCGGTTTGAAGACAGCCGTCGTGACGCATCACTGCTAAGTTAGACAGCGCATAATTCTACCACTTCAGCATATCACCCCATCAAGTTACCAAGAGTGAATCTGCCAACTTTCAGTGGTTCCTACTACGATTGACCTTCTTTTAGAGACGCCTACGTCTCCCTAATCCATCAGAACCACAATATAACCAATATTGAGAAGATGCATTACCTCAAAGCTTCGGTTACCGGAGAAGCAGCGAAACTATTAAAATATTTCGCAACAACTAGCGCCAATTATAGCGCCGCCTGGGATACCCTGTCCACGCGCTTCGAGAAGAAGCGAGTTCTGGTCAACTCCAATTTAAACGCGCTGGCCAACATACAAGCCATGTCTGGGGAAACAGCTGCAGAGCTACGTAGACTTTTTGATGGATTCAACTTAGCAGTCCGAGCATTGAACAACTTAGATCGCCCTACCGACCATTGGGGTGACTGGTTCGTATACCTACTCTCGAACAAACTAGATAGTAGTACACGCAAGGGAAACGTCCCTTAGTTCATCTACAGGCGTGCCCTCCTTCAAATCACTCCAAACTTTCTTGGAATCGCGCCTGCAAGCCTTAAGCGCAATAAAAGATTTTGTGAAAACCGTACCGCGACCAGTAGTACGTCAACAGTCATCATCACCAAGACTTACTATTCGCAGCCATCATATTACGAAAACCAAATCTGCCGACTGCGGCTGCTGTGGCCGTGGCCATTTCATCATGTTCTGTCCTCAGTTCCGGTCCAAGACTATTGAAGAACGCATAGACTTATTAAGGAAGAAGTCTATCTGCACAAATTGCCTGAAGTCGAGCCACGTAAGTAAAAAATGGGTTTTGCTGTATGCTTTATGAATACCTGGTATCAGCCTTTTAAAACGAACCTATGAAAATTGTACTGATCTTATTATGAAGGCTTGCTCGCCAGAATCAGTTGCCTTACTTAAGGGGACTATCCAGTGAAATGGCTAAAATTTGATCTATTGTACCAATTTTGATCAACGTGAGAATATAGCTACTATCAAATGAAAAACAAAATCATATTCGTTTGTCAGAAAAACATGATTTTTAACAACATTTTATTACATAACAATTGAAAAAACGGAACATTTTCCACTTTGTATAATTAAAATCGGTTGAAAACTCACGTTGTAATTACGATTAAAAGTTGAAAAAAAAGGTAAAAAAAGTTATCGAGATATTCATCTTTGAAGTTACACGTTCGGTTTCTGTTGCCGAGTTACGAGCGCCATGTGACGCCGTACACGCTCTTGAAAAAACATGAAAAAAGCATGTTGTACGTTGCTTTTTAAAATCTGAAAACGCAGGACGATAGAGGACATTTCAGTCTTTCAGAATATGCAATAAAAAAATTTCGTAAAAAACTTGATTTTAGACCAAAAATCACTAGCAGTTTTCGTTGTAAAAATTTTGTTTTGCGCTTGCAGGTAAAAACAGGTAAAAAACAGCTGATGAGATGGGCTGCGAGTTGTAAAGAGAAAAAGTGAAAAAAACAAATTTGTTGTCTGTAAAGAGGGTTTACGGACGATAGTTTAACGTGACAACGTCATAAAAATACATTGATGAAATGATTGCATACTTTTATGAATAAAATTGAATCATTTATATTAAATTATCATTATTTTGTATGGATACAAAAAGGAGTGAAATGAAATATTCATTTTGATTGATAAATTCGCTTTTATTTGCACTAATGAATTCAAATATGTTTATTACTTTAATGAACAGATTATTTACAAGTAACAATGTGTAGTAACAAATTCATTTACAGCTTTTATACATACATGTCTGATATTTAACTTCTTTCAATCTGTGTTATTCTGTGAAGGATAGGTCGATGATAGGAAAAGTATGAAATGAATGGGAGTGTTTCAAGTGTAATGTGCCTTGAAAAAGTCAAATCGAGGGTTGTTCCTCTCAGCGTTATTGACTTAGTAACATCTGATGTGCATTCGAGATTGTACATATCCTTCATGAATTTGAGGAATGTATCATCATTTTTCACGTTTGTGTTGAAGTCGCCACAAAGAAGAGTTGGTACATTGGTATCAACTTGCATTATCGGATGCACACACATACTGCCTGTTATGCACGTACGGAAAGAGTGCTTGGTGCAGCAATACACTAATGTTTGAGACACTTGCTCCAGTATGAATATACACTCCGCCAAGTACAATTTAAAACGTTGTATCAGCAGTGAAGCATGTAATTTCAGCCAAGCAGACCTCGCCTGTGTTTCTGATGAGACGAGTTGTGTCCGACAATTCAACGTGGAGAACTTTGGCCGTGGATGTTGATGTTAATTTTCGATAGATTGCCACTCCACCAGCTGCGTTCGTATCAGAATCCGATCGATTATTCTGCCTGGTTATACATTCATAATTATTGATTGGAACTGGATCAAAATTGTCACGCATACACGTTTCAGTCAATACCAAATAATCCGATCTTGGTATCACGGGATCCGTTTCAATATCGGCGAAGTGCGCAGACAAACTCTGAACATTAAGGTTTGCCACTACAGTTTGCCCAGCGTTGTTACCGTCATCACAAAATTTCACTGCTTTCGAAGTGATTGTTTGAAGGGCGTGTCCACGGAGTCGAATGTATTCGTTACGGACATCTCGCGTAGTCTGTGAGTCGTTCCCATCCCGTCCGTGTTTGAAGATAAAAGGCGCATCTTTTTCCGTGATAATGTGCAAGCCGTCTATATTCGTTACCCGACTCAGCGCGCCACGTACACCAACTGTTGTGGTTGCTCCGAGGAGTATTTATAAACAATAACAGTAAACGTCCCACCTTGCGACTTGTGAATGGTAATAGCACAAGCAGGAACGCAAGGAAACTGTTTTCATTTGCATTTCACAGTTTTCGTCAGTGTAATGTTCACTATTTTCTTATACACCGGCACCCAGTTAGAAGACAGAGTGTTTGGCTTGCTTTGCTTATTGTTGACAATTTGACAAATTTAATCTAATTAAATATTGACAATTTTAATCAAATTTTTAAGATTACTACAATCAAATTTTTAAAATTACTACGGGAAATAACGGGACATAACGGGACAATGAGTCATCATTTTTCGTGCATGCAGACGGCGTTCATCGTTTTAATAGACGTTGTCACGTCACAAGCTGGGAGCTTTGTTCCTGAAGAACCGCCGTGGTCCTGACCCCTGCCGCCTCCACCACCGATTTTTTTTGGCAGTTTATGCAAAATATGAAATAACACTGACGTCACGAGAATTTTTTTCACTTTTTCCCTTTACAACAGCAAAAGCAGTTTATTTTTTGGAGTATTATTTATTATTAATCACGATCTATGGTTCCACCTAATTAAGAAATTCCATTCTTAAATGAAAAAATATGTAATTTAAAATATGTAAATTTTTTCTAGCTAACAGATACGCATGTGCACAAGATTTTAATGTACTTAGAACGCCCTTCTCGAGTATATTTAAAAACACATAAATTATAAATCCAATTGGCGTCTTGTGACTAGGCAGGAGCTTCCTATATAAAAGCAGCAAGCTGTCTACTGACATGAAGGAAAAGCTTTTTCAAAAGTTATGCACTCTAGCAGATTTTTTTGCGGGTGAAAGAAGATATCTGACAAAATCAATTTGCTTGGCTGATTCTACCGAGAGTCCCAATAGGAATTCTCCCAGTAGGACCGGTAAGCTTACAGAAGTACTGAAATCAGCACTTACTGGTAAGGGGTAGGCCTTACCACTCCCTTTTACAGAAGTGCTTACTTTTACACACGATGTCATAGGGGGTAAGGCCTTACTTTAGTACTTACCTTAGAGTACTTATAGAACTGCCCATCTGTAAGGGGTATAGTAAGGCAGCAAATGGAACATTGCAAAAAGAGCTATTCATGGGCGCCTGTGGATATGTGATCCGGTGTCGAAATGCTTTTATTTCTTCATCTTTTACAAATGCCTTTTTTTTCCAAGCCCGAGAGTGGCTTTACCTAAGCAGTCCCCCAACTAAATTCTCCATTTCTCCAAAGCTGCTTGTCCTCCGTATCGAGTGAGAGCCGGGCTATTGAGTATGCTAATGTCGCATTTTATGTCGACGAATATAATTGCCCGTTTTCTTTCTTTCTATAAAATTTATGAAAGCTCCAGGAAAGCTCCCTTGAGTCATCGGGCAGACTCTCACTTGTTTGGGTATAATTCTGGACTACACCTTACCATCTGCCTTCTCTTGTAATGGGGTTTGTAAGGGCTCATCTAGCACCAAGAAAATAAGGGGAACCCCTTACCAGATGAGTACTTATTTCAGTGCTCCATCGGTAAGGCCTTCCTAGAATTCCTACTGGGCTAGGAAGGCCTTACCGATGGAGCACTGAAATAAGTACTCATCTGGTAAGGGGTTCCCCTTATTTTCTTGGTGCTAGATGAGCCCTTACAAACCCCATTACAAGAGAAGGCAGATGGTAAGGTGTAGTCCAGAATTATACCCAAACAAGTGAGAGTCTGCCCGATGACTCAAGGGAGCTTTCCTGGAGCTTTCATAAATTTTATAGAAAGAAAGAAAACGGGCAATTATATTCGTCGACATAAAATGCGACATTAGCATACTCAATAGCCCGGCTCTCACTCGATACGGAGGACAAGCAGCTTTGGAGAAATGGAGAATTTAGTTGGGGGACTGCTTAGGTAAAGCCACTCTCGGGCTTGGAAAAAAAAGGCATTTGTAAAAGATGAAGAAATAAAAGCATTTCGACACCGGATCACATATCCACAGGCGCCCATGAATAGCTCTTTTTGCAATGTTCCATCCCAGTAGGACCGGTAAGCTTACAGAAGTACTGAAATCAGCACTTACTGGTAAGGGGTAGGCCTTACCACTCCCTTTTACAGAAGTGCTTACTTTTACACACGATGTCATAGGGGGTAAGGCCTTACTATGGTACTTACCTTAGAGTACTTATAGAACTGCTCATCTGTAAGGGGTATAGTAAGGCAGCAAATGGAACATTGCGAAAAGAGATATTCATGGGCGCCTGTGTGGATATGTGATCCGATGTCGAAATGCTTTTATTTTTTTTTTTTCATCTTTTACAAATGCCTTTTTTTTCCAAGCCCGAGAGTGGCTTTACCTAAGCAGTCCCCCAACTAAATTCTCCACTTCTCCAAAGCTGCTTGTCCTCCGTATCGAATGAGAGCCGCGCTATTGAGTATGCTAACGTCGCATTTTATGTCGATGAATATAATTGCCCGTTTTCTTTCTTTCTATAAAATTTATGAAAGCTCCAGGAAAGCTCCCTTGAGTCATCGGGCAGACTCTCACTTATTTGGGTATAATTCTGGACTACACCTTACCATCTGCCTTCTCTTGTAATGGGGTTTGTAAGGGCTCATCTAGCACCAAGAAAATAAGGGGCACCCCTTACCAGATGAGTACTTATTTCAGTGCTCCATCGGTAAGGCCTTCCTAGAATTCCTACTGGGCTGTGTGCTGTTTTTGGGTGAGGGGTTTTACTGGATGGAAGGCAATTTCTTTAACTCGTAGTGTAATATCATAGACTCGCCAAGTTTTTAACTTGTAAGAAGTGGCAAAATATTGTATTTTAACATTTTATACTGCACGTGTATTACCGGTGATAAGTTAGTTAGTGAACCGAGTGAATAAATTGAATGAAATTGCTAAGGTGACCAGTTTTGTTTACATTCATGTTGGTTTTTTCGGGTTAATTTAGGGAAAAAATGTTGGATTTGGATTTGTGGTAATGAAATTAAAAGTATGGTTAAAAATTATTACGGAATAGTTATTAAAACATAAGTGCAAGTACCACCACACAACATGAATAACAAAAATTTTGAACTTTTTCCTACACAGTTTTCTGCTTTAATATTTTTAAAAATTATTCTTCAACAAGCTTTAATCACTTTAAATTCACTTTTAACTCAATAACCACACAAATTCAACATTTTTGCCCTAAAATAACTCGACAAAACCACAGCGAATGTAAACAAAATTGGTCACCTTCACAATTAAACCATTAAAACATATTGGTTCACTAAATTTTTTGAAATTGTTTTAATTCAATCACTGAAACACTAATCACTGGTAATCCAGGTGGAGAAAAAAGTGATAAAATACAATATTTTACTACTTTTTATTGAAAAAATGAACTAAAAAACTTGGCTCCACTATGTTATTACACGAGAAAAGTCCTCCATTCAAGCAAATGTAGGGTCAGCACCGGCTGCTTCCAGGCCTGTAGCTACGATGGGTTTGCTGGAGGCCCTATCAGAACCTGAAATATGCAGCGTATTGCAAATTTAAGACATGATATGAACATGCAGCACCTTTGCTTGTCATTTTACCAGCCTCAGCCAATTGAAATACTTTTGATTGCAGCGTGCTGCATTTTTATCTCATGCCCTAATTTACTGCACGCTGCCAATTTTGATGTTCTGATACGGCCTGCGGACGATATAGGCGAAGGGGTAGAGGAGGGAAGCATTGCAACTCCAATCCTTTAGCTATTAAGTTTATTATTATATGGGCATATAAAAATTCGTAGCCAAAGTCCGTTCACGATGTCCATGGGTGAGGAGGTTTTTACCCAGAGGCTATGGAGGGAAATAAATTTCATATCCTAGTTTTCAGCTAAAGCCGGCTCTAAACGATGCTATGAGCACTTTCAACGTTGGACGTTTAATGGTAGAACGCATCGTGTGGCCGCTACTCGAACTACGAATGTCCAATGTCAAGCGTCCAACGATGGTGTTTGGACAGGTTCGGAGTGTTGTCACTCAAACTTTGGAAGCGTTGATGCTGTATTTGCCGATTCTTTAATGTCCTTAGTATGAAACTCTTCGTATCATATTTCAATTACCCTAACCCACTCAATTTAATTGAGTAACAACTAAAAGAAGAAGCTGGGGAAGTTTTTTTTTTTTTTTTTTATGTGGCAGTGCTAAGCTCAGGAGTCACCCTTTGTACTACTAGTCCGTCATGTCATTTGTCACGTCATGGTGCAATGTCTAGCAGTAAGCTTAGTACGGGGGTGGGATGAGGGGGGGGGGGGGCATAGGTTAAGGATTAAAAGGTACGAGGGGGTATTGAAGAAGGTGGTGATGAACCCTGCGTTTGAACTCTTGGATGTTGTAGGAGTTCGGAAATGCTGACTGCGAGAGGTTATTCCACAGCCGAGTTGTTCTATTAACAAACGAATTCATATCTTGTTGAGTGCGTGAAAAGGGTAGTTGCAGGTGAAGGGAATGAGACGAGTGGACTAATCTGGTGTTGCGGGTATAAGATTGCCGTGGAGGCAGGAGAGCGTTTAACTCGGAGGAACAGTCACTGTGGTAGTAGCGATAAAATTTTGTCAGTGCTGCTACATTCCTACGGTGGCTCAGGGGGTCGATGGTGGAGCAGGCGGTGTCGTCATCAATTAACTTGAGCGCCCTTTTTTGCACCTTATCTAACCATGCCAAGGTGGTTATTGGGGCGCCGCCCCAAACGAGGGAGTTATATTCGAGAAGAGGCCGAATGTAGGATTTATAAATAACAGCACGGGCCGATGGCTGGAGGAGGAACTTGCACCTCTTAAGAAATCCCAAGCACTGAGATCCTTGTTTGGCGATTTGGAATATGTGGTCATTCCATCGCAAGTCTTTGGCTAAAGTCACGCCTAAGATGTGTAGGGATGGGTCGGCCTTTAGTACCACGTCATCCACTTTCAAGGATGGTGAGGTGTTGAACTTTTTTTTGGAGATAAGACAGTACTTGGTTTTGTCGGAGTTGAATTCAACACGATTCTTCTTTCCCCACTCTAGAATCAGCTTAATGTCATTTATAATCGACTTGGACATTAGTTCGCGATCATCAAGACAGGATCTGGCATGAGTCTGTCTTGTATCGAAGCTGTACGAGTAACGTAGAGTACCGTCGTCAGCGAAGCTGAGGAGTGGGTTTGAGGGGATTGAAAGAAGGTCATTTATAAATATGAGAAATAGGGCCGGTGATAAAATTGACCCCTGGGGGGCCCCCGCAGAGATCGGGTGGGATGCGGATTT
>OX465284.1:64355332-64527269 GCA_949987705.1 Thereva unica
GATACTGGTGATGGCCGCGTACTATTTTTTTTTTAAGTTATGATGATTTTGGTAGTGTTTGTTAAATACTTTGTTAAGTTTTAGATTACGCAAAGTCTCACAACTTATAACCTACATAAGCCTTTAACAAAAACTTTGCAAGATTAATTATATATAGCGTTGGTCAGTGTAATACTTATGAATCTCCATGGCCAAACTAGGATACAGCATTATGACAAAATTAAATCAATGCAACGTGAAATAAAAGTTTTAGCTAAAAACGGATTTGACTTATTTAGCTTATTATAGATTGAGTTATAGCTCACAATTGAATATGTCCCAAAGGTTTTAATTAGTCGCCGCTTTGAGATTTTATCATCAACGCAGGCTTCGTTTATTATACTAAAATAAATCATCATAACTAAAAAAGCTAAAAAAAAAGTACTTAAAAAATTCATCAAGAATCGAACCCTGGTCTTTTCGCACCCCGACCTAGCGCCTTCCCATTACTCCAAACACTAACTTGCAGTAATGTGGCAATAAACCTATTTATTCATGCTTTCATAAAAAGGTACATTCCAATGCAAGATATGTATAAACTTTAGAAGGAAGTAAACAACTGATTTATGACAACAGATTTTCTATTATTTATGAAATGTATTTTGTATATTTTATGGAAATTGATAATCATAGGTAAAACGAAGAGTAATGTAATATTGCCATAGATGGTGTTCACTATTCTTTGTCATAGATGGGGTGCAATTAAAATATATCAATTCTCTCAAATTCTTGGCGGGCAATTTTCAGCAGCATCTCCATGAAGGATGCGTTAGTTTTTCGAGTTATTTGTTTGAATATTTTCGCAATTCTTCACAATCTTCACTTAATATATTGTCATCCAGACTGAAGTGTTATTCAATAGAAAGAATACCAAGAAAAAGCGTAATTAGTGGCTAGTCTCTAGGCACAACATCCCACTTTTGTTTTGTTATTCTGAAGAGATACATACAAATTTAGTTAATAAAAACTTAAAAATATGGGCTGCAAAATTTTTTAGATATGGGGCAAATCGTTTGTAAAATTTTTGTAAAATATTGAAAATTCTGAGAAAAATCACTTCCTTATATTCATGGACTATAAGGACAGTCTTAAATACATCGTTCGTGCAATTAAATTTATAAATTTTCATTCATTTCAGTAAGCGTTTATATGCCCGGGTAAAAATTAGATATCTGCTTTTCGTTTTAAACCTACCAAATGTTTAAAAACTCAAGAAAATGATTTTTTTGCACTTTTAATTAAATAAATGTTTATGTTCTCCTGAGTATCATTATTAAATAATATAATTTAGTGAGAAATAGAATTAAAACATGTTACACCGAAGTAAAAAAAAAATCTTTTTCACCACTTTGCGGTCGGGGATTGAACTTGGTTCGCCTGGAACCTGACTCCAGCGCCTTACCTCTAAGCTACCGATGGACTTTATTAGAGACCCCTTTTTTGTTGTTTAAATATACTTCGGGTTGATTGTGACAAATCCACAGCGAAGTTCGATAAAATTGAATTTTTGTTTTGGTCTACAGCACCACCTACATGACTATAAACTATAATAAAATGAACAGCATATAAAATATGCATATAAACAAATAAATACTTTATATTATTTCCGCGAAATTTCTTAATGATTTATAAAGCCGCCGAAGATCCATAAAAACTCAAGAAAATGATTTTTTGCACTTTTAATTAAATAAATGTTTATGTTCTCCTGAGTATCATTATTAAATAATATAATTTAGTGAGAAATAGAATTAAAACATGCTACACCGGAGTAAAAAAAAAATTTATTTCACCATTTTGCGGTCGGGGATTGAACTTGGTTCGCCTGGAACCTGACTCCAGCGTCTTACCTCTAGGCTACCGATATAATGGACTTTATTAGAAATCTCTTTTTTGTTGTTAAATATACTTTTGTTGTTAAATATACTTCTGGTTGAAATTTCCAGACCATTTTCTCAGTTTTTGGTCTTTTGACCAAGAGCTACATTTTGAGATATTTCCCAAGTCTGTATCTGCAGTACTTTCAGAGATGAAAGTAGGCTTCAGACGGACAGACGGACAGACGGACAGACGGACAGACGGACAGACGGACAGACGGACAGAGCCTCTGTATAAGCTTTTTTTTTTGAAAAAGCTAAAATGACTTTATTACATTTTTTTTAAAAAGTCTTTTGCTTGAAATCTTTTAAAATACTACAAATTCACGCAGGAAATGTGGCGTTTTGTTCAATCAAATACACCGTTTATTTCATACATGGGAACATGCCTGTTTTGAAAAAAAATCTATATTAGTATCCATTTTTTTTATAGGAACGAGGACTTTTCTTTCGTCCTATTAACGTGAATAGGTGATAATTTAGCCTTGCTACTGGATTCCATCGAAAGTAAGTAAGCTCTAAAGTAAAAAATGGAAATAAAGCCTTTTGAAAAGTCACTCCTCAATTGCAAGTTATGCACTCTAGCAGATTATTTTGCGGGTGAAAGAAGATATCTGACAAAATCAATTTGCTTGGCTGATTCTACCGAGAGTGTTTTATATTTGTTTTTCTTTTACCAGATTTCGCGGGCTTTTGCAACTGCGATCAAGATCAACAATCGTGCTTCTGCCTTTCCTTCAAGTCTGTGTTCCTGTTACTTAGCTTGATACATATAGCTATTTGCATTCAAATAAATACTTTGATTCTTCTCACGTAATATTTTTCTATTAGAAATTATATATTATTATCGGAAGTTAATAATTAATACCCACTCTTCGTATAATCCCCAAAAATAAAAACCACATTATTTCACAACATGATGTAATGTGAGCATCACACGAACGCACGCATGCACACACATTCACTTGCCCTTTCTTTCTCTCGTACATGTCCATGTGACGTCACAAACCAATTGGCACAGCGAAGAAAATCCAAGATGGCGGAAAAGGTGAATTCAGAGGTTATATGCAAAACCCCATGTTAAATTGCGTTAGAACCGGCATAGCATATCTTCCACTTGGTACATGGACTACCCCCAACTCACCGACCCCAAACCAGTTCGAGAGTCATGACCAGTCCTCCGCCGAGGACCCCGCCCGCCAAAGACCCCGCCCGAGCCAACGACCGCGAAACAGTTCCCGAACCCCAGCAAACCAGTCTCAAGGTCAACGACCGCGACCTAGACTCCAGGGCTAACCAAAAGGTGATTGATTGATGGCTTTGACAGGTGATTCATTGATGACCTTGACTTGGATTCCAAAATTACAGGCAACTGATGGCATTTACCTGATTCCTTCCCACGTGATTTAGCTCTCAGTCTAAACCGTCTGGTGCAGATTCCAAGGCCAGCCACTGGGGGCTCACCAACTACTTCTACACCCCCCATACCGATGATGTACCCATCGAGCTATTAGTCCAGTAAATAGGTCGAAAAAAAGGCCTTCGTAATGCAAAAAATACCGCACGCGATTTTTTTTTACCAAATGTTTTTACATATTTTTATGAGCTTAAATTCAAAATGGCGTCATCCCCACCCTTATGCTTCACTTACAATGAAGGGAAACGCGTTTAATTCTATATCTCAGAAACTATGCGTTTTACGACAAAAATGTATATAATCTTTTTTGTAGATAAATAAGTGATTTAACTTTTTTGTTCAGAATTTTTTTTTGTAAAGTTAATATCTTCGGAGTTATAGTGCTTCAAACTTTATATATCACTTTCTTCCACCCTGGTGTGGAAAAGGGTTTGTACCTACGCCAACGAAATTTCTTAATTATTTGTATGAACATTAATGTGTATCTATATGAAACATTTGGCGCTGAATTGCGGCTTAAGTATAAATGCTAGAAAAAAATGTTTAAAGTAAAATTTCTACGGAATTTTTTAACAAACAAATTTGTTGGTATAACTTGTCATCGTAAATAAATAGTTGACTAGATATTTGCAAAAAACCATTTTTAATAAACTTTTGAGGTGTAATGCATCTATAAATATCAACTTTATAAAAAAAAGTAAAGGCAACAAATGTGGACTATGATAAGCTCAACACACGATATAATCAGTTTTGAAATGAAACGGGGAAAGAAAAAGATATTAGGAATTTTTTTTTATGAATTTACGTTTTGCGACATTTAAAGCGCTATAACTCGTGAAATATTAGCCCTATGTAAAAATGACAAAAGCAAAAATTATAGATAATTGTGTGTTCTATAAGTCTTAGGAAGGACTTTTTTATGGCGGGCTAACCGTTAACGAAATATAGCGCGAAGAAAGTGATATATAAAGTTTGAAGCACTATAACTCCGAAGATATTAACTTTACAAAAAAAAATTCTGAACAAAAAAGTTAAATCACTTATTTATCTACAAAAAAGATTATATACATTTTTGTCGTAAAACGCATAGTTTCTGAGATATAGAATTAAACGCGTTTCCCTTCATTGTAAGTGAAGCATAAGGGGACGCCATTTTGAATTTAAGCTCATAAAAATATGTAAAAACATTTGGTAAAAAAAAATCGCGTGCGGTATTTTTTGCAAAGAAAAAGTACCTATTTACTGGACTATATTGGGTTCTCAACATTCGCCCCCGCCGAAGTCCCCCCCGTCGCTATCGTTAATACTACCGCTGCACTCCCCTCCACACCTCCGCACTCCAACTATCACCTTCGCGGCGCCACAAGTGGGCGTGCCTCACACACACAACAATAACAGCGATGACCTTGATCTACACAAACAATTAATACGTCTGGCACACATTCCAAGGTCACCCACTTACCATAATTACAGGTTAATGACCTGTCAACCAATTAACGTGTAATTATGTGATTAATCACCTTGACCTAAATCCCAAAACCGGTTTTTTTCCACCCCAAACCGACCCAATACCTACTTTTTAAGATGTATTTGCAAAAAACTGATATTTTGACCCTAAAATCCCCTAAGAAGTGAGCTTCCCGGGGTAGAAAATCGGTAGACTTTATAACTCCTTATTAAGAACCCTAAAAGAAAGCTCTGTATCAATTTTCAGCCTGTACCCAATCATTTCCGCTATTTTGTCTATTTTTTCTGTTCTACTAAGAATCTTTAAATTATTAATAAAACATATAATCAATTTGTATTAACCAAACAAGTTTCTAATGGAAACAATAAAAATAAACGAGCAATTTCAACTACTAGCAATTTTAATTATTCCACTTGTAAGAAAATAGTAGATTGTTCTACAAGTAAAGAAAAGTGATAGTTTTCCAGTGAGTGTAAATATTTAATTCGCGAGCGAGCGTAGCGAGCGAGTGGATTAAAATTTACACGAGCTGGAAAACTCACTTTTCTTAGCGCGTTGAACATGCTATTTTTTCAAATTTGTTGGCATTTTGCAAATTTGTTGGCATTTTTAATAGCCTTACTTTTTCATGCAATTAAAAAATGGCTCCTCAATTTAAGCCCCTTTTACAATCATACGATTACTCCATTGGAAAACTTACTTCTTTCAAGAAAAAACAATCTACCGAAAAGGGGGTGCCATTAGCATGCATATTGAATAAAACGGTTTTCGTTTGGTCACCGAAGTCTGGTAACATCCAGAGCGGAAAGGACTAAAATGGGGGAATCAACCTCAATTTAAAGGGAAGAAAAGGAACCCAAAAAGGTGATCCGTTTCGGTATAACTCAAGAAGAATCTATTATTATTTAACTAACCAAATAAAACTGGCATCGGCATCAGTAAAAATTTGTAATTGCACCTTAGAATGACTTCGCAGCAGACAGCATTGTCTATTAAAACTCCCCAGGTACAAATAATAAACGGAAATACGATTCCTTAGCAGACCACAATGGGGCCACTAATGTCCTTGTCAATTCCAGTTTGATATCCTCCTTGGCCCTTCGTATTCAGTGACTATACCGGAAATAGATTTTTAGCAGATTCATGCCCACCGTACCCTTCTTCCCTCTACACCTGGATGACTAGCACCTTCTGAGGATCCAGTGGCTAAAATAAATTACGTTTGACATTTTTCCAGGTAGAATTCCCCCAAAGTATTGCTAAAACGCAATCGATGGGAATGGAATTCTTTAAGAAATTATGTTCCTTCGAGGCAGCCGAATTGGAATCGGATAGCACTAATCCAAGTGTGTAATTTGTTGTGGCATGTGTTCCCGCACCACCACCCCAAACACGTTTCGGGGGCGTCAGTATAAAGGAGTAATTATTTATTGAAGCTAAAGTTTCATATTGGGTAGATACAACGAAACTTGCCAATTTCGCGAATCTTTAGGTTATTGAACTCTTGTGATCAGAAAATTGCTTTACAAAATTGTTGCCATGGGACAGGTTATCACGAAGGAGGGGACTGTTACAATGATATTTTCCCTTAAGGAGCAATTATGAATTAGAATACAAATTTAGCTGGGGATTAAAAGCAAATAACTATAAAGATAATTGCTCTTATTACTTCCGAAATAGCATCGTTCTTCAACCCCGGAAAGCATTAGTGGTTTCACAATATCCGTTCTGAATGAGCAGCAGAAAAGAATACTAGAAAAATAATTCCCGTGAAAACTACGTGAAATCGCAAAAATTCGGCACTTGTGTATGCAAAGAGCGTCGCGAAACGGCCCGTAAAACTCGCTTACCTAAACCAGATGCAGCCGCCTCATCACTTCAATTTGCATTTCGATCTACGTATAAAGGCTTACTCTAGCAGCCCTTCCGTCTCCATCTTATTTATATACATGTAGAGACTCCCGTGGAAAGCAGGCAACAGACTTCTACTTATGCTCAAGTGGGGTTTTCAAATTCCTGATGATAAGATTTACTTGTCCTCCTCCTGGGCTTTCATAATGTAACCAGAATTTTAAAAACAGCTGCTAAATTTATGGATATCCTTCGTCTAGGGCCTAAATCTCGGAATTTTGGGTTTCTGCTTCTTTTTGGTAATTTTGTTGCTGTTACATGAATAACAATAAATTTTTTAGCGAGGAGGGGTAGAGGTAAGGACCCATTTCTATTACGCTACCTGCCACCTCTGTTAATTTGGGAAAATGTAATAAACCACACCCAGATTGACGTAGATGCTCGGTTTCGCAAGGATGATGGGCTGTTCTAGTCTAATTATGACGCTTGTGTATATGTTCAACAGAGAGCAAGGATAATTATAAAATCAAAAGGATTTGGGTTAAATTTTAAATATAACTGAGCTTCCCTTGAAGACTGTTTGTAGATATTTAGGTCACGTTTAATTTTCTTAAAGACAAGGAAATTTATTACCGTTATGTTACTACATATACGTTACTTGGGTATCACTTCGACCTTCAAACAGATATTTTTATGCGTCAAAAATGTCTCCAGGGTTTTCCGAGCCAGATCCCAATTTATAATATAATGCGTATTTATAATAGAACTGCAAATTAAAGTGTTAAACACGCAAAGATCTAGCCAATTGATCTGTTCTATTCAAAGCCCTACTGCCAGTCAAGTTTAATTTTGTTGTATTACTGAAAACAAGATGAAAACAACCGAAGAAATTTCTATTAGACGGTGGTAGCTACCTTATTCATGAAAATTGGACATAGGACTACAGAAATTTAGGATGATATGCAAAACTCTAAAAAAAATTCAAACGCACTAGCGGCTAAGCTAAATATGGAGGCAGTATTTTAATGACCCAGTAGTCCAGTCAAATTAGAGGTTTGACTCGAAGATAATTCGGAAGTTGCTGAAAATTGGAACAGCCCTTAAAAACATTATTATACATAAGCTGTAGAGACTGCCACGCGATTGGACGACTGCAAACTTTTTTATTCAAGGTCAAAGGGTCAAAATATCAGTTTTTTGCAAATATATGCTAAACCGTACGTCTTATCAGAAAATTGTGTTTACAATGTTTGTAGATTAGGCGATTATCTACAAAAAAATATATCATACATTTTCTCGTAGGAATTGCCATTTCTGAGATATTGTCGTTTTAATAAGTTAAAATTATCATATTCTATCATTCCCGACTTGTAAAGGTCATCAGAAATTTAATAAATCCTTTGTTGGAGTACGCGGCTAATATTTTCAGGGGTGATTCCTGGATGTCTTTGGAGAAAAAAATTGTTCTACAGAGGGCGGCTATCTCCACTATCCACTAAGATACAGGGTGATTAGGGAAAAATTTTTTTTTTTTTTTTTTAATTTACTGAAATTTGAATAACTCCTAATAGACCGGGCGCTGGAGGTAGTTTTTTTTTTTTTTTTTTTTTTTTATGTGACAGTGCTAAGCTCAGGAGTCACCCTTTGTACTACCAGTCCGTCATGCCATTTGTCACGTCATGGTGCAATGTCTAGCAGTAAGCTTAGTACGGGGAGGGGAGGGGGGTATAGGTTAAGGGTTAAAAGGAACGGGGGGGTATTGAAGAAGGTGGTGATGAACCCTGCGTTTGAACTCTTGGATGTTGTAGGAGCTCGGAAATACTGACTGCGAGAGACTATTCCACAGTCGAGTTGTTCTATTAACAAACGAATTCATATCTTGTTGAGTGCGTGAAAAGGGGAGTTGCAGGTGAAGGGAATGAGACGAATGGGCTAATCTGGTGTTGCGGTTATAAGATTGCCGTGGAGGCAGGAGAGCGTTTAACTCGGAGGAACAGTCATTATGATAGTAGCGATAAAATTTAGACAATGCTGCTACATTCCTACGGTGGCTGAGGGGGTCGATGGTGGAGCCAGCGGTGTCGTCATCAATTAATTTAAGGGCCTTTTTTTGGACCTTATCTAACCATGCCAAGGTGGTTATTGGAGCGCCGCCCCAAACGAGGGAGTTATATTCGAGAAGAGGCCGTATGTAGGATTTATAAATAACAGCACGGGCCGATGGCTGGAGGAGGAACTTGCACCTCTTAAGAAATCCCAAGCACTGGGATGCTTGTTTGGCGATTTGGAATATGTGGTCATTCCATCGCAAGTCTTTGGCTAAAGTCACGCCTAAGATGTGTAGGGATGGGTCGGTCTTTAGTTCAACGTCATCCACTGTCAAGGATGGTGAGGTGTTGAACTTCTTTTTTGAGATAAGACAGTACTTGGTTTTAGAGGGGTTGAATTTGACACGATTCTTCTCTCTCCAATCTAGAATTAGTTTAATGTCTTTTTTAATAGAGTTGAACATTAGTTCACGATCATCAAGACAGGATCTGGCATGTGTCCGTCTTGTATCGAAGCTGTACGAGTAACGTAGAGTACCGTCGTCAGCGAAGCTGAGAAGTGGGTTGGAGGGGATTGAAAGTAGGTCATTTATAAAGATGAGAAAAAGGGCCGGTGATAAAATTGACCCCTGAGGGACCCCCGCAGAGATGAGGTGAGATTCAGATTTGACGCCATCCAATAATACCTTAATTGAACGGCCGGAAAGGAAACTCTCAACCCACTTATACAGAAGTGAGTCAATTCCAACAGCTTGGAGTTTAGCTAACAAGGCTGAGTGCCATACTCTATCAAAAGTGTTCGGTGAACACCACAGGCCCTAAAAGAAGAAAAAGGAAATAAGAGAAAAAGCAACAGTTTGTTAATTAAAAGAAAACCTCATCGGCGGTCAACGAATTTCTTATCACCAAGATGGGGGCAACGGACTTCGTTTCGTTTGGAGGAGTACCAGGAAGGCAGGAACACTGCAATAAATCGAGCATTAAACATTTGATTATCATTATAAGAATTGTTAAATGTATCAGCATTATATAAACTGTTCTTATATCATTTATAATAGAATAGAAATAATCGTACTTACCAGGGAAACTCAAGTTTATAGATTTATGTACACAATCGCTTCTGTCACCAAAAACGTCAGTGTCACTCGGCAGAGTACACCAAAACAAAAATAACGCGTGAACAAACTCACCACGTTGAGTCTCGGATAAATAAGATCCACTATTTGGTAAAGGTCTTCACTAAGGGATAACTTCTAGGGGGCTATGTCCTATATTGGACCCAACTGACGCACTGCCAAAACGGCAGCGGTCTGAGGATTCTCCGGCTGGGCAGGGACCCCAAAAGAAGAAAAAAAAGGGGGAGTCGCAAGGACCCTCATATCGGGATAAGCTAGCTGGGATCACCATGGCAGTGGTCCTGGACAACTATCCCGAGGGCAAATTGACAGAGGAGCAATCATCCTCCGTCTGCGATGCCATCCTGTGTGAGGTAGACAAAAGTCGTAAAGGCGATTGTCCGCCTCAGTTTTTGGGTGCAAGGGCGGCAGGGGGTCTTATCAAGATCACCTGTGCCAACGAACCCACCAGCCAATGGTTGACAAATGCTGTCACCAGGCTTCAGTTGTGGGAAGGGGCCAACCTCAGAGTAATTGAGGAAAAGGACCTTCCCAAATATAAGCGAATCACGTTCTGGGTTCCTAACGATGTTAGGGAACCGGAGCAGGTGCTCTGCAGGCTGGAATTACAGAACCAGCCAATTGAGGTGAACTCTTGGCAAGTGATGGGCAGGAAGGTGGACCAGAACGGTCAAACTCTGGCCCTTAGCATTGACGAGAGGGCGCTCACGCAGCTGAAAGAGCAGGGCATGTCCCTATTCTACGGCTTCGGACGAATTAGAGTCAAGGAGATTGGCTCAAACAAGGAGACTCCTGCTGGCTCACAGCAGCGGGAACAGCCTCAGGATGCGGGTGGTACAGTGCAACCTGCAACACAGTAGGGCTGCCTCGGCAGTCCTTTGCAGGGTGCTGGCCACCCAAGCTATCGACGTGGCTCTTGTACAGGAGCCATGGGTAAATAACGGTGCTATACAGGGCTTGCGGGCAACCGGCTACAGCATTGCATGCAGTGATGTGGACGGCGACCCTCGGACCTGTGTAGTTTACAATAAAAACACCAACTGCTTTCCTCTCACAGATAAATCGTCGAGAGACCTGGCAGTGGTGATGATACAGATTAACAGGGGGGGCAGCAAGAGTATGATTACCTTATGTTCGGCATACCTCCCCTATGACTCCAGAGACCCACCACCGTCCAAAGAACTTAAGGATATCGTGGGTCACTCTAACAGGAGCGGTCTGCAGATCATCATAGGATGTGATGCGAACGCCCATCATGATGCCTGGGGTAGCAGTGGAGTGAACAAAAGGGGCGAATACCTTTTTGATTACCTCTTAACTACTAACCTGGACATATTAAATCGCGGCACGGATCCTACCTTCGACAACGGTAGGAGACGTGAGGTTATAGACATCACGCTAGCTACTCAACAAGTTGCCACTTACGTGAGTGACTGGCGGGTCTCAGATGAGCCATCGTGCTCAGACCACAGACACATTTACTTTATGGTGGGTGAGTCTTTGGAAAATGTGAGTACATACAGGAATCCTAGATATACGAACTGGACAGACTTTCGGGCCGAACTCAGTAGCATATTCAAGGGTTCCATGCACTCAATCAAATCTACGATGGATGTAGAACTATCCGCGGACTTCTTTACGGAGGCGGTTACTGCTGCTTACAGCAATAACTGCCCTGTTCTGATGAGGACGCGTAATAGGAAAACTCCATGGTGGAATAACGAGCTCTCCAAGTTAAGATCCGCTACGAGGAAACTGTTCAACGCAGCTAAGAAGAGCGGCAACTGGGAGAGTTATAAAAGCTCGCTAACCAGCTATAACAGGGCAATCAGACGAGCAAAAAGAAATAGTTGGAGGAATTTTTGCAAGAGTGTCATTCGAGACTCAGCAAAAATCTATAAAGCTTTATCAAAGGGCTTGTCGGTAGATCTTGGATCCATCAGGAGAACCGATGGCTCTTTCACACAGTCTAGGGAAGAAACCTTGATAACATTGCTCCAGGCACATTTCCCAGGCACAACCATTTATTCAAAAGAGAACATAACTTCTGCTGGGCAGCGTATAGGCCAACTTTCTAAAGTGCCCAAAGCCGCCTGGACAGAAGCAAATACCTTGTTCAACCATGAAGCTATCAGGGAGGCGATTAGATCGTTCAAACCATACAAGTCCCCTGGAGCAGACGGAATCTATCCCATTCTGCTACAGGAGGGCTGCGACCTAGTCACTCCCTTATTATGCAAATTATTTAGGGCTTCCTTCGCACACGGCTACATCCCATCCGTCTGGAGGAACGTCAACATAACATTTATACCTAAGCCAGGGCGTTCGGACTACACCCTGACTAAATCTTTCAGGCCGATAAGTCTCTCGTCTTTTGCCTTGAAGACAATGGAGAAAATTGTCGACCGGGCGATAAGGGAAACTTATCTTCAAAGCCAACCACTAAGCTCCTATCAGCATGCGTACCAGGCGGGCAAGTCTACTGAGACAGCACTGCACAATCTGGTGCTCAGGCTTGAACAGGCAGCTCTAAACAAAGGAGTTGCGCTGACGGCCTTCCTCGATATCGAGGGAGCCTTTGACAACACATCCTTTGATACTATAGCTAGGGCTCTAAGTAGACACAGTCTAAGTAGCACTTTCTGCAACTGGATTGACTCTATGCTGAGAACTCGCAAACTAATTATTTCTCATGTTGAGGGGTCTCTGGAGGGCACTATAGCAAGAGGCTGCCCGCAGGGAGGAGTTTTATCTCCACTTCTCTGGTGCCTTGTTGTAGATGAACTCCTCGAGCTGCTCAACGGTCGAAACATTTTCGCCCAAGGTTACGCTGACGATGTCGTCATAGTAATTACAGGTGAATCTGAAGACGCCATGTCAAGGCGCCTGCAGCAGGCACTTGATCTGGTCTCTAGCTGGTGCGAGAGTGTAGGTCTAAAAGTCAATCCCGACAAAACGATCCTAGTTCCCTTCACTAGGAAACGATCACTACCGGGAATTTGGGAACCTACATTCGCGGGCAGAACTATAGGCTTTTCTCAACAAGCCAAATATTTAGGAGTGACGCTAGATGCCAAACTCAATTGGAAACAGCATATGGACACTGTCATGTGTAGAACGCGCAGATCCCTGTGGGCTTGCCGCAGAGCTTGTGGTTCCACCTGGGGTTTGCAACCGAAAACCATGTACTGGATATACACCACCATCATAAGACCCATGGTAACTTATGGAGCTTTAGTTTGGTGGCACAGAACGAAGCTTAAGGGTTCCATAACCTTTTTAAGCAAAATTCAAAGAATGGCTTGCCTCTCCATCACTGGGGCCATCCGCACTTCCCCAACGGCAGCGCTGGAGACTCTCCTCAATTTGGTACCCCTCCACCTTGAGGTAGAAAAATCCGCCATAAACGCGGCGCTGCGGCTGAAAGCGAATGGTTACTTGGGCGCTGGTCTTGGGCGAGGACATTCTATAATAATCAACATCATAGAAGAGATTCCGGAAGCGGAGATGCTATCGGACGGCATGTCCTATAAATTCTCAAAATTTAAGCAACCTTCTGTACATATACAGGAAAGGCTTACCTGGACTTTTCCTAAAGTTTTGCCGGGCGGGCTAGTATGGTACACGGATGGCTCTAAAACGGAGACAGGTGTAGGCGCAGGAATCTGGAGTGAAAGTCCCAGATTCAGCAAGGCTATAAGTCTAGGCACTCTGGCAACTGTCTTTCAAGCAGAGGTGTACGCTATTCTGGCATGCACTCATGAGAACTTAAGAAGGGCCTACCAAAATAAACGGATTTTTATCTTCTCTGATAGCCAAGCGGCAATTAGAGCGATAAGGTCCCGTAGGACAAAGTCGAAATTAGTTTGGGACTGCCAACGTGCTCTTCATGAGTTGGGCGTTCTCAATCAGATCACACTTGTCTGGGTCCCGGGTCACCGGGGCTTCGAAGGCAATGAAAGTGCGGATGCCCTGGCTAAACAGGGCTCTGATTTAGAATTCATTGGTCCAGAGCCGGCTATTGGGGCACCGTCCAGCTTGCTGCAAAGGGCCCTGGCCGATCGGACCTTGATGAAACATATTGAACGCTGGAGGTCCGCGCCTGGACTGGCCAACTCTAAGCGGTTCCTTCCAGGGCCGTCCCCTAAGACGGCCAAGGAATTATTACGGCGCAGCAGGAGTGATGTTAGGACACTTGTTGGCCTAATTACCGGACACTGTGCCCTAAATTACCACTTATGGAAGATAGGAAGGGCAGAGGACCCTACATGTAGGCTTTGCCTAGAAGAGGATGAGTCTGCCCTCCATGTTCTCTGTGAGTGCCCTGCAATAGCGAGGAGCAGGGTCTCTTTGTTCGGGAAGTCCCTGCTCGAACACTCAAGTCTAAGCGACAAACCACTAGGCAGACTGCTGAACTTGTTCAGGCGGTCTGGCCTACAAATATGAGGTGTAGGGGTTGTAGTACAATAGGCCAACTAAATGGCCGCAGTACCTTTGGACCTAATACCTCACACAGGAAAAAAAAAAAAAAAAAAAGGGAAAAGCAATATGCTCCACCTCCACAAAATGCCGACTTCATCTCGGATGCATCATTCGTAATCCGCAGCTATTTTTCCAGAAAGAAAACGGTTGATGCATCTGAGAGGAAGGGGGACCGAGGTGACCGATTGAAAAGTAAAGGCAACGAATATCACTTTTCCCTTGGCGTTCCATCCACCTACAACATCCCTGGTGAGTGCGATTGACTCGTAAGTTAAGAATATGTGTATACTACAAACATATTATAAGTAAACTTATATTATATCTAATATTTATTATAACGATTAACTACTAAATCCCAAAATTAAAGTGAGATGCAATATAAAATTTATAATAAGGAATTTGTGGTTTTGCATTGTCCGTTGTATGTCTTGAATTGAAAGAAAGTACGAATGTTCCTGGATGATCAATTAATTAAGAGGTGTTTATCGATCAAGTGGGTTAAATTAAGATTTGGGCCACATCTCTCCACGAAACGACGTAGCAGAGAGAAAGAGTAACAGACCAACACACAAAGGGAATCGAGTTCGATCCCCGACCGTCGCACGCATAATATCAAATAATTTATTTTTTTTTGGGATTTTAGAACTTCCTACTGAGTTTATTAATGCTCATGGAAAAATCATTTTTTTTACAAACGAATTTTAGTGCCAGCATACGCTATCGAAACATGGTCCTTCGAGCCGGATTAAGTGAAATAAAATTCTAAAACAATGTGCCATCTAGGAATCTAGAAATTCTAAAACAATGTGTAATTGAAATCTAAAACTTATTTGAAATCTCGAATTGAAATCTAAAAACTTATTTGTGAAATCAAGGTGAATACCAAAAGACTATTTATGAAATCGATAAACGAAAGCTGTGAAAGTGAACTCTAAAATCAAAGTGAATTCTAAAACAAAAATTGTAAAATCTAACGTGAAAGGTGAACTCAAAACTAAATCCGTAAAAGCAAAACTCTTGAAGGTTGAGTCAGTGAATTTCCACTGTAAAATCCAATTCTAACGGTCGCGAAAAGCGGTATAACGGTCTAAACGGACAAGGTGGTCGTTTTGACGGTATAAAAAACGGAAAGTCAAACCGGGAAATCTAACAATTGAATATCTAAAGTGAAATCAACCCGAAAGTTAAGTGAAATCGTATACGCAAACCGCAAAACATAAAATTTATGGTGGAATCCTTAACATATGATAAAATCGATATATAAAACTTAAACTTAATTATTTCACTGCAAAACTAAATGAACAAGTGAAAGTGAAGAATTTCTTAAAACTAAAATCTAAAAATCAGAGGATTAAATTAGTGGTTAATTGTGTGCCTAACTACTGTGATAAAGAAGGAAGGAATAACGGTCATCCTTAACGGCATGAGTAACGGTCGTCCTTAACTGCATGGCTAATATTATCCTTTAACCAGCAACAACGGTCATAACGGTACGGGAGCCAGAAACTAGTGATAATGGTCTTTAAGGGACAATGCGGTACAGTACTAGTAAATCAACGACAATCAAAAACTATCATTTATTTTTAAAATTCCAAATCTGTTGCGTTAAATCCTAATGTCGTTCAAAGTTAAATCCAAGATAACATAAGCTGACTTAATCTAAGGTTCTTTTAAATTCAAGGCTAACATAATCTAACGGCCTAGAAATAAAACGCTAGTGTTTTGTGTGTCCTAAAATGATCCGAAGTCTATATTAAATGAGAAGTAGTTTCTATTTTGTGTTTGGAATCGAAAATTCGTGCTTGACAGCAAATTAAAACAAGAAAAACAAGTGGAAATGAATTTCAACCTGAATTTCAAGTCATTTGAAGCTGTGATATGAAGGATGCAGGTGAATTCAAGCCAGTCCATCGTTGTCGCACGTGAAGATTATCTTGATTGGATTCACCAATTCGAAATTCGGAATACAAACATTCGTCCAGTTAGTGTAAATGTAAAACAATAGTGTCAGTAAGTGGAAATGTAAAAAATTTATTACAGAAAATATCAAAATAAAAGTACTTGCGGTAAAATAAAAATAGTAAAATGAAATATGAACATGTATCTATCTGAAATAAAATAAAATACTTACGTAAAAATCTGAAATCAAAACTGATGAAAGAAAACATTTTTTTTTGTGTGTGAAAAATTTTATTCTTCTTTCATATATATATTCCTATAATTAAAATCAAGAGTCTTAAGTTGAATCGCCCTCATATGTATGATATTGGATCGTTGGAATCATGATGCGACCACTCCACATATTCATAACCAAGAGCGTAGAATCATCACATGGTGAAACAAGGCGTTGCCTAAGACCGCGTTTATACCAACGATCTCATGGCAACGTGAAGAACTCTTGGAGTCTCGTTTGTACTCTTGGCAAGAGCAGACAGACTGTGCCTGCAGATCAAAGGTCGTGAAGAAACCCAGTGTTATAGTGTTTACGGTTTAACTCCAGTGCGTGACAAAGTTTTATATTTTCTCATAAGATTAAATATCATAATAAATTTTAAAAATCGATAGAAAAAAAAAATAAACGAAGTAATACATAAAAGACTTAGTGCAGAGCATGTACACGAAAGTGGCATGTCTCAAACGGAAAAAATGAAAAGTGCCGCGGGCACTAGTGATAGTGATGCAAAATCATTGCAGAAAAATAAAGATAAGGACCAAGAAGGCCAAAAAATCATAAACAGTGGCGGTGAACTAACTTATGAACGTCGTCGCGTTCACAAACGGCGGCGTAAAATAAAAATCATGCCAAATCTCGTACAGCGAACGAAAATTGGCAAAAAGCAAAGTCCAACGGCGTCTGGGTCTGGAACCACGGTTACATGCACCGTAGTGATGACCGACTCAGATGCAGAGTCGTCTTCCTATGACCCCGACCAAGGCAAGTACAAAGGCCTGGGTAATAGCTTTAAAGAGCTGGCCACCGAAAATGACGAAGATGAAGCCAGACTACAAAAGCTAATCGATGAGGTGAAGGAAAAAAACTTTCCTAGACTGCCTAAGCCAAAAGTAGGAGCAAACCAGCAGCAACAACAACAACAAGAATTAAAACAGCAAGCGCCGCAGCGAGCGCCGCAGCAACAACAACAACAACCCCAGCAGCAGCAAAAACAACAAAAAAAAGATAAGGTACCACCTATTAATATTATTCATCAGCAACCTGCTGACACAATCAGAATAGCTAGACAGGTATTAAAGCATACCAACTTTTACGTAAAAAGATTTAGCGGTATTAAACACGCTCTAGTTTTAAGTAGTTTCGAAGATTTTAAAAAAATTAAAAGTATTCTGGAAAGGGCGAATACCCAATTCTTCACATATACTGCAAAAAGTGAAAAATTGCAAAGTGTCCTCTTGAAAGGCCTCGACCCCGATTGTGACACTCAGGAGCTCTTGAACGAACTCCAGTCTCTCGCGGTAGATAATTTGAAATTTTCCGCAGTTAAAAAATTCAATACGAGCTATTCGCGTGCTACTAAGAGGCAGCTCCCGATATTCTTGGTCCAATTAACTCCCGACAGTCGGTTGGATAACCTAAAAAATATTAGGTATCTCAACTTCCATGTGGTAACTTGGGAGAAAATAAATAAAAAAGCAGACATCCTGCAATGTATGCGCTGCCAAAGGTTTGGACATGCCGCAGCTAACTGCCAAATGGCTTTTAGATGCGTGAAATGTGAGAAAACCCACAATCAAGGCGAATGCCCTCTTGGGAGGGAAAAAGTCGCGGATAAAACCAAGTTGTTCTGTGTACTCTGCAGATCTAACGGACATCCTGCTAATTATAGAGGATGTCCTAAATATGCAGAGTTCAAGCAACGCATTAAGGCGCGTAAAGAACAGCTAGAGGCCCAAAAAACCCATAAGGGGCAAATGTATAAAAACTTTGTTGTACCTGGAATGTCCTTCGCCCAAATGACGACTGGAGACCAGACAACCAAACAGCAAGCCCCAAAAGCTGCGCCTGCAGCAAGTTCTGGGGACAGCGAGCTGAAAGCGGTGCTCTTATCCATCCAAGGGCAAATCGCCCAGCTACAAAGACAACTAAACGAGCAAAATGCCCGTTTAGATTTAGTATACTCGGCTTTCTTTACGACAGAAACCATCTCTGGGTAAGCTGTTTAATGGCTTCACGCAGGGAGGACACGATCAAGGTCATTGCGGTGAACGTCAATTCGTTGATAAGAAACGAGAGAAGGGCGAATTTGCTGACCCTTTTGCAAAACGAAAATCCTGATGTGCTTCTTGCTAGTGAAACCAAACTAAGCGAGAAACACAAAGTGGATTACAAAGATTATGTGGTAATTAGGAGAGATAGACCTAATGCCACACAAGCTGGGGGCCTACTAATACTAGTAAAGACCACCCTTAAACACAAGATCATGTATAGCAGGGACATCGCAAAGTTTCGGGTGTTAGAAGCGTGCGTTATATACCTCCCTCTGTCTAGTGGCAGAAGGCTGTATATAATTGCCGCGTACGCACCGCAAACCTCCCAATCCAGACTATTTATAGAGGAAATGAGCTCTCTTTTTCAAACTCTCCACCTGGAGTCGGAGCAAAATTTTTACTTATTGGCCGGAGATTTAAACGCACGCCACGAAGCATGGGGAAATCAAACGGCTAACATCAGGGGCAACCAACTGAATGACTGGTTGGCTCAGAACAAAATTCAGCGAAAAGTAAATCTTTACGCTACGGACATGCCATCATACCCAAATGGCGGTTCTTTTCTGGATATATGCTTGTTAGACTCTCGGATGGCCGTACTAGGGGTAAACACAAACGTGACAAACTGTCTAACGACAGTGCCGTACGACAGCGACCACCAAGGACTGGAAATAACAGTACAAGTCCCTGACGACTCCATGGAACTCCTCGAATATTGCGAAGTGCATCCTTTTGCCTACCAGAAGATGCACTGGCCAAAGTTCGAGAAGGCTATGGAAAGGGCAATACAGAATAACGGACTATTACCTCCCACAACTAGGAATTTGACTAACAATGAGATTGATGCATATCTGAAAGATATGGACAACCTCATTGTGCAGACTATGGACAAAACCATACCACGGACAAAGAAAAAGAACAGTACAGATTGTTACAAAAACGCTACAATCGACGCACTACAAAAACATAAAAGTAGAATACTGACGAGACTGAAATCCCTACACCGCCAGTTTCAGGATAGACAGAGTCCGGAGATCGTAACTCTTAAATCGGTTATGAAAAACCTCCAACAACTCCTCAAACAACAATTCTCACAGTCTGTGAATCTGTACTGGAACAAAAAGATTCGTGCTATTCAAACTAATAGCGCGAGCATGTTCCCACAGATAAATAAAATCTTTAGGAGTAAAACACATAACCGGTTGGACAAGTTGCGTATCCCCAGGACCCTGGCTAACCAGGAACTACTGAGGTCTGCGAACATAGATCCCGAAGAAACCAGTATTGTCGACGATAATTATTGTATAGAGGACGAGCAGGAGAAAGTGGATTTAGTGGGGGCCTACTATCAAGGAATTTATTCGGTGAACACTTGTGTTCGGCCGAATTTTGACCTTGAAAACAGGGCCCTGCTGAACCATTTCAGAATAACTAATGAGATCGAGGTCTGGAAATCCGAGAACCGAAGAATCATCGAGTTCAGTGAAGACTGCCCAGCGAACAATGTTTCTGAGGCACAAGCAAACTCTCTTCTCACTACGAAAACTGATCTCCTGCTAACTTTTCGCCGTCTAAACAATAAGAAGTCGTCTGGGGTGGACGGTGTTCCAAACATCGTCCTGAAACATTTGCCCCTGGTGGCCATAGACATATATACCACTCTGTTTAACAATGCATTAAACAACGCCCATTTTCCAGGACACTGGAAGACGGCAGTGGTGTACCCAATACCCAAAAAGGGTAAAGATAAAAGTAACCCTGCTAATCTTCGGTCAATAAGTCTGCTCCCGAATATCAGTAAGGTTTTTGAATCAGTAATTAATAGATCATTGTCCAAATGGGTTGAGGAAAAGAATATAATTCCCGATAACCAATTCGGTTTCAGGGCGGGACATGACACCATTCATGCCGCGTCGAAATTGGTATCAGACATACACTGGAACTTAATGAAAGGCCAGTGTACCGGAGCATGCTTGATCGACTATGAGAAGGCGTTCGATACAGTGTGGATCGAGGGCCTTCTCTACAAATTAGCTAGATACGGGATGTCCGGACCTCTGCTATACTTGATCTATAATATGATTTCCAAGAAGAAGTTCATCGTTAAAAGTGGGAACTTCACATCAGGAAAGGTATTTGATATTAAAAACGGTTTGCAACAGGGCGCAGTGAACTCGCCGCTCTTGTTTAATATCTTTACGAGTGACCTAATTAGTTCACTCCGCTTCGCATTAGCGTATGCGGATGACCTGATTGTGTACAGGACGGGGCCGAAGATTGGAGTGATCCAGACGCTCCTGCAACGTGACTTCGAAACCATCGAGCGCTACAGTGATGATTGGAAGTTGAAGATCAACTTTGGCAAATGCGAATCGATCCTTTTCCGGACTCCTCTACGCAGAGCTTCGTACGATGTGCAGAGGAACTGGAAAACCTTTCGAATTTCGAACTATGCTGGACAGGCGTTAGAACATAAATCGGAAGTGAAATACCTTGGGCTTTGGTTGGATCAGTACTTGTATTTCAACAGAAATGTAAGTGTTGCTCTTGACAAGGCAAACAAGGCGTTTCACATGACTAAAAGGCTTTTTTATAGCAGACACCTAAGCTCTCGGGTAAAGGTGATCTGCTACCAAGCCTTGGTCAGACCGATTTTAACTTATGGTTGCCCAGTGTGGTTCAACATATCTCCCTTTTATATGGAAAAGCTTCGGGTTTTCGAAAGACAATGCTTAAGGGCGTGCTTAAGGTTGTATCGGACACCCGAATCTGGCTTCACGAAGTTTCACGCCAACAACATCCTTTACGATAAGGCATTTGTTAATAGGATCGACAACTTCATATTCAAGTTGATTCGAAGACACATTGCAAGAGCGACGGAGAGCGAAAATCCTCTTATTCGGGGAGCGTTCTACCCGAACGCTGAATATCACAGAGCTGCTTGTGACCGCGGCTTTATCCCTCCAGAGGCATTTGTCTTTCTAGATAGAAAAAGATTGGTCCAAGATGGTTCGGGGGTGCCTCTGTTTTACCACCTACATCGTTCTGCGACAGATAAACGCTACAGATTTAGCAATGAAGATATGGAAGTTCAGGAGCTCCTGAGGTTCAGTACTCGAATCTCGGGGAGAGACAGACGAGACGCCTCCACTGCAAGTACTCTGTACTGGTGGCTGGAGGATACTTAAATATTGCGTATTCGCCCTTAAAATTATAGATATAGACTAGTTTAGCTTGTAACCTAGTTTTTAACGATTAGCTTAGGGCTTAGATAGGATTAGATATAGTTTTTACTTAGTAATAGATTTAGTTTTAAGTAAGCTTACGTGCGAGCTGCCACGAGCTTTTGTTAGTTTTGTTTGTCTGTTTTTGTTGTTGTTTGTCTGTTCTTTGTTTGTTTTGTTAGTTTTGCTAACACGAGCCCGTGGAAGCTCGTCGCCTGGACGGAGTACATCCGAGGCAGGTCCTCCGCTGTACCCCGTCCGGATAGTTTTGTGTTTAGGTTAATTAGCTTGTAAGTAAGTGGTGCGAGCTTTCACGAACTTGAGCTCTAGCATCACTCGAGTCTGTGGAAGCCCGTCGCCTGGACGGGGGTCACCTGAGACGATTTTATCGTCTCCGCTGCCCCCCGCCCAGATAGTGCGAGATCTAAGTCATAGAATTAAGTAGTTGTAAGGTTTTATATAAAATAAATATAGTGTCTAAGTTTTTTTTCCAATTTTTCTTAGAATTAAGTTGATATTGATAATGTTTTCCTTTTAGAGATAAAATATAATTATAAAATAGATAAGTTTTAGCCGAAAGGCATAAGCTAATTTAAGACATAGATTAATTTAGAGTGCCTGCTGAGGGCCAGTAAGTTAGATAGATTAGAATAGGCTAGATTAATTAACTTAAGCATTAGTTAAATTTATATTAGATAGATGTTAAGGTAAATAAAATGCTTATTTAAAAAAAAAAAAAAAACGTGAAGAACTCTTCGATATCGTGTGCTACATTGCGATGCACAAACAACAAGAAGGTAGGCACAATTGCTGGATAGACGGACGCCAAGGGAAAGTCAAGAGCAAGGATGGACATCCACTTAACACGTCGTTATCAGCATGCTAGGACAAGGGGAATTCGTCGACCGTTCAAACATCAACAGAAGGACAAGACAACAATACAGTCAAAACATTGGACAACAGAGAAACCACAAGAAGTCATTCCAAACTGGAACCTATCGTATCAGCATCAGCTGAAATCTAAATATTTGAGCAGCGTAAGCTGGAACCTATCGTATCAGCATCAGCTGAAATCTAAACATTGAGCAGCGTAAGCTGGAACCTATCGTATCAGCATCAGCTGAAATCTAAATATTTGAGCAGCGTAAGCTGGAACCTATCGTATCAGCATCAGCTGAAATCTAAACATTGAGCAGCGTAAGCTGGAACCTATCGTATCAGCATCAGCTGAAATCTAAATATTTGAGCAGCGTAAGCTGGAACCTATCGTATCAGCATCAGCTGAAATCTAAACATTGAGCAGCGTAAGCTGGAACCTATCGTATCAGCATCAGCTGAAATCTAAATATTTGAGCAGCGTAAGCTGGAACCTATCGTATCAGCATCAGCTGGAATCTAAACATTTGAGCAGCGTAAGCTGGAACCTATCGTATCAGTACCTCAGTGGAAACTAACAATCTAAGATTGAGAGTGAGTTGTGTAAAAGTAAGCGTGGAAGAAGAATAGTGAATTATGAATAGATGTATGACTTGAAGGGAGTAATGTGTATGTCAGACTCATTTTAAGCAAACAGATTATTTGAAGTTTGAAAATTGAAATATAATTAATCCTTGGGTTTATTATTTTTAGAAATAACCCTGAAGACAAGCGACAAAGATGTGGTGTCAACGCGAGCTTGTGGCGGTTATGTGCTTTATGATGAGCACCCGGGACATCGAAAGAGCCATCTTGATGGTCCTGGCTGAGGACTTCAACCACGCCGAAATGGAAGAATTAAAAAGAATACTTAGGGAGAGCGACAAAAAACGGTTGGCAGAACTGACACCAACCACCATCATAAAGGAAGTCCCTACAACGCACCAGGCCCCAAAATCAACTACGAAAAGAAGAGTTAGAACAACCGAGCTCGAAAGATTATCCCGATCACCAAGGGAACTGAATTTCTTCAAGGCGGGTGACGGTATAACCATACCTAGCAGAAGACGGTGTGCTATAACAGCTTCGCACAAAATAACTGTGCAATTATGCTCCGGTCGAATTGGAAGACGGAACAACAGGACAAGCATAACAATACAAAAAACACCCACAAGAAGGCTTCTCGTCAAAATTAGAAGATTGAAGGACTGGGAAATCCAGGAAATGTTAGCAGGCACCAACCATAAGTGATGGAAGTAAGCAGGATGCAACTCAACGAGAGGGGAAGCTAATCGTCATTGAACATCAATCCAAGGAATAATACGGATTATAGAAGGAAGTACATTAGTGTTAAGAAGAATTAGGAAATGTAGTCTACGAAAAGCATTGGAAAAGTGAATTTACAAAAACAAAGGTCAAGTTGTAACAAAGCAGGCATCATCGTGGCAGCAACAAGATCCAGCCGACTCAAGACAGTGACGAAATCCACACACCAACCAACCACATCGTCAGAGCATAACAATTATTAATTGACGGCAAAAGGGGTTAACGGAAAGCAATACCTGTTTTGTGGTCTTTCGAGCTTGTTTTGTTTGTCATGTACTTATTCCACCGCGTAATTTCCATCAGAGCCGGACCAAAATAGTGCCACAAAAATTAGCAATCACAAGCCAAAATCATTGCTAAAAAGTAATAATCATGCCCATTTAAATTTGAATTATATAAATAACTTAAATTAATAATATTACATAAACAAATGGAATTAATAAAAAAGATATATAAGTGAAATTACGAATACTATACAAAGAAAAATATAAATCCATTTCTTGAATTAATAAAAAAAAAAAACATAATGTCGCCTACCCAATATTTGAACTCCCCTATGAACCGCAACCTCCAGATGCACAATCCTCGAAGCGAGACAGGGCGCTATAACCCTTTTTCCTATGCTCTCTATGTTTCTATTTTCAGGCCACATCAAGGATGAAAACAATTATGTTGTCGTATGTTGACGACCGCTTTCAGCGTCGTCAAGGGGGAGAGTATGTTCGGTGAACACCACAGGCCCTAAAAGAAGAAAAAGGAAATAAGAGAAAAAGCAACAGTTTGTTAATTAAAAGAAAACCTCATCGGCGGTCAACGAATTTCTTATCACCAAGATGGGGGCAACGGACTTCGTTTCGTTTGGAGGAGTACCAGGAAGGCAGGAACACTGCAATAAATCGAGCATTAAACATTTGATTATCATTATAAGAATTGTTAAATGTATCAGCATTATATAAACTGTTCTTATATCATTTATAATAGAATAGAAATAATCGTACTTACCAGGGAAACTCAAGTTTATAGATTTATGTACACAATCGCTTCTGTCACCAAAAACGTCAGTGTCACTCGGCAGAGTACCAATACACCAAAACAAAAATAACGCGTGAACAAACTCACCACGTTGAGTCTCGGATAAATAAGATCCACTATTTGGTAAAGGTCTTCACTAAGGGAAAAGCAATATGCTCCACCTCCACAAAATGCCGACTTCATCTCGGATGCATCATTCGTAATCCGCAGCTATTTTTCCAGAAAGAAAACGGTTGATGCATCTGAGAGGAAGGGGGACCGAGGTGACCGATTGAAAAGTAAAGGCAACGAATATCACTTTTCCCTTGGCGTTCCATCCACCTACAACATCCCTGGTGAGTGCGATTGACTCGTAAGTTAAGAATATGTGTATACTACAAACATATTATAAGTAAACTTATATTATATCTAATATTTATTATAACGATTAACTACTAAATCCCAAAATTAAAGTGAGATGCAATATAAAATTTATAATAAGGAATTTGTGGTTTTGCATTGTCCGTTGTATGTCTTGAATTGAAAGAAAGTACGAATGTTCCTGGATGATCAATTAATTAAGAGGTGTTTATCGATCAAGTGGGTTAAATTAAGATTTGGGCCACATCTCTCCACGAAACGACGTAGCAGAGAGAAAGAGTAACAGACCAACACACAAAGGGAATCGAGTTCGATCCCCGACCGTCGCACGCATAATATCAAATAATTTATTTTTTTTTTGGGATTTTAGAACTTCCTACTGAGTTTATTAATGCTCATGGAAAAATCATTTTTTTTACAAACGAATTTTAATGCCAGCATACGCTATCGAAACAAAAAGCCTTGGAGATATCCAAAGCAACCAAACTAGATTCGCCAGATCCATGCAAACTTCGGCTGAGGTGTTCTGTAAGGCAAACTAAAAGATCACCAGTGGATCTTTTTTGACGGAAGCCGTATTGTTTGTCGCTGATAAGTTGGTTGGATTCTAGATATCCCATAAGCTTTTTGTTAATTATCGTCTCCATGGTTTTGGAAAGAATAGAAGTAATTGCTATTGGGCGGTAGTTGGAGGGATCGCTGGAGTCACCTTTTTTCGGTATTGGCTGAACATGGGCAAGTTTCCAAGAGTCTGGGTAAACTCCGGAAGAGTATGATAGGGCAAAAAGTTTGCGCAGAGGTCTAGCCAAAGGTGAGGCGCATTGTTTTAAGACGATAGGGGGTATATTATCGGGTCCAGTCGATTTGTTTACATCGAGCTCCTTGAGGCACCTGTACACCTCGCGAGTCCTGAAGAAAACTCTGTCCATTAGATGAGCGCTGAGCTCAAGAACCGGGGGTAGCATATCAGTTTGGGGTAAAGAAGAATTGGAAGCAAACAGAGATGCTAATAAATCGGCCTTGGATTTGCTGTCTGTTATCACCTTCTCATTGTGGATAAGTGAAGGAGTTGTGGATGAAGTGAAATTCTTCTTAATGGAGCTTACCAAGGACCAGAAGTTCTTGCTACCAGAGGTTGCATTAAGGAGTTTACTTCTCAACTTGCTGTCAAATGAATTTTTGACATTCCTGATGGTGACTTTACAGGAATTTCTTAGTTTTATATACTCTGCACGGAGCGATTCACTCGGGGAGCTCTTGTAAGCTCGAAAGGCGGCTTCTTTATTTCTGATTGCATTCATACACTCCTGATTAAACCATCTGTTGTGCCTAGCCTTCACAGATTTAGTAGAATGAGGAATGTACAAATGCATTCCTGCCTGTACGATCCTAGAAATACGGATAGCGGCAGAGTTGACGTTTTTGTTTCGGAAACACAGGTTCCAGTCAGTAGATTGGAAAAAATTAATAAGCCCTAACCAATTGGCCTTCCCATAATGCCATACAGTTCTTTTAACTGGTTTGGGAGGGGTGGGAAATTTGAATGGGAAGCTAGCGCTGACTAGGCAGTGGTCCGAATTGCCGAGAGGGGAATCAACTGTGACGGAATAACGCGCTGGATGAGAAGTTAGAAAAAGATCAAGGAGATAGGTTCCTTGATCAGCAACATCAGGGACTCTCGTGGGATGATCAACAATTTGATGCATATTATTGGTGTCTGCAAAGAGCTCGACGTCCTTGCCAGAAACACTGGTGCCATTTGAGTAAGTCAGCCAGTTTACATTGTGAACATTGAAATCACCCGCAACGATGATTTCACACTCAGGATTGGACGACAAGAATCCCGAGATTTGTTCGGAAATAGTATCAAAAGATAAGGTGGAGGCTTCGTTACTTATGTTAGGGCTTCTGTATAGGAAGCAGAAGAATATGACGTGGCTTTGGAAAATGATTTTAATCCAAAGATAATTAAAATCTGAAGTCCCGCTGGAAAATATTTTATAATAAGCCACGTCGTCCCTAACATAAATGGCAATACCCCTATGGGGGGAGAGGTTGTGCACTAAAGTGTACCCCGATATCTGGTAATGACTTAAGTCATTATCCGGTAATATTTGGGTTTCACTAAGTGCGAAAATTGGGGGTTTAAAAGTCAGTAGGTGGCACTCAACAAAAGATAAATTCGCATGAAGTCCACGAATGTTACATAAGTCAATGACAAAGCGTGACTCGTAACGGGACTTCGTTTGCGCGGGCTCAATCGCCACATTCATGGAGATTTTTCCCGGAATTACACTTGTCGCAACCATCAGGGTCAATGAAATTTGTCTGCGTCAAAGTGTTATGGGGCCCATCCACAGGCCAACTAGTTTCCCAAACTGAGTTGTGTAATGAGTTGGTGTTTTGCCACAAACGCTTCAACTGAGTTGATACTTCAACTGTCAATTCAGTATTTTATAGGCAATTTGAACGTTAAATAAAATTGTAGAAAACCCGCGATTAAGTTTTATGATTATAAAAAATGGGTAGTAATGATTTTTTATGTTAATTATAAATTTTTTAATTATTAATATAAATATTTGTATGTTTTTAAAATATAAATTAAATCCTAAACATATAAATTATGAAAATAATTTAATATTATGTGAACTTTCATAATTTAAATTAAAAATTATGCAATACAATGAAAATATAAACTTGCAAAAAAATATATTTTTCGAATTCTGGGTTAATTCATTCAAGTAGTTTGCCAAACTGCAACAAACACAGCGCGACTAGTTGCCCAAACTCTAGGCCCCGCCTCCATAAAATTAAAAGATTTTGATTTATCCCAACTGCAACCCCAACTGTCAAATCAGTTTGCCAACTGCCCCATACACACTGCGATTCAGTGCCAACACAACTCAGTTTGGGCAACCAGTTGGCCTGTGGATGGGCCCCATTATGCCTTTGGAGACGGGGCAAACTTCATCGACCGACAGATTTTGGGCGCGTCACTTGCAGGGCCGAGAATGGAGTGAGGGTAGGAAGCAAAGGGAACTTACTTGCGCTGTTCGTCGGTCGCTGGTCTGTAGAAGGGTGATGAAGCCTTCGCTTTAGCCTGCAGCACGATTTTTTTCACTGTTTTTTTTATTGTACACAATAATTTTATCCCGTTTTTATTTTATTTTTGTTATTATTTTTTGTTTGTTTCTTTCTCGGGGTTTTTTTTGTGGCGTGTTTCACGGACCGGATCAGCACACGTCCGCACTCCTTGCTATCCACGGCCAAACTCAGTTGAGTATGCAAAATATGAGGACCGTATTCTGTTAACAGAGATCCGTTAAGAATAGCTCAAAGAGGAATAATATGGATGTTGCCGGTCAATTTTTGGGTCCAATTTATTTTACCCCCTCTTTTTTTGTTGGCACCTCTACAGCTCAGGGGGGCCGCTTTTTGACGATGGATTATGATGAATCACTGCAAAATAAGTCGAAAATATGAAATAAATTTTTTCGATATCACGCTTAGTTTTCGAGATATCGACACTTGAAGTTGACGTTTTGAGGTATTTTCCTCAAGTTTGTAGTTATATAACAGCTACCACATCCATGGTGCTGATATTTTAATTATGAATTTGAATGAATCACCCCTAAATAAAACGAAAATGTTGAATAATTTTTTTCGATATCTCGCTTCGTTTTAGAGATATCGATACTTGAAGTTTTAGGTATTTTCAAAAACATGTTACAGCGTTAATCGTTTTCATAAAATGCTTATAGCTCAGGGTGGGGGCTGGAGGGATACAAAAAGTGAAGACCGCGTTTTATCAATTGTTTTGATCTGAGAAAGGTTTACAGATTATAATTCTTGATGTTTCAGTGTCTGGAAATAGAACAGGGCGTGCCATGTTTGTAACATGGCCCTAGTAGGATTAAGCATGGTTTTCCCCAATAAGGAAACCTTGGTTTAAGCCTTTGTAGATCTATACGGGCGTAACATGGGTTCGCTATTAGGGCTGAAAAAGTTCATTCCTAGCTTGATATACTCGGGGGCTAACTAAAAAGCCTCGTTAGGGCTGAAAAAATATTTTCAAGATCAGTTTTAATTGAGGGCCAAGTAGAAAACCTTGTTAGGGCTGAAATAGTATTCTCAAGTTCAGTTCTAGCCAGGGGCCGACTGCCCCTTTAATATTCTAGTAATAACCATTAAATACACTTAGAATTAAAGATATGCTTCAAATACATTAAACATTTAATTTTTAAATGTTTCAATCTTTAAAACGTCAGTTGAACACCACTTTTACGGTACAAACAGGGAATGTCAATTCAGTAGAATATGACTTTGCGCAAGGCAAATGACCTGACTTATGTAAATATGAATTATGCAACTCATGCAAATTTCATATGCATTTGCATAAGTTGCATATGCATTTGCATATGTTGCATATGCATTTACATATGCGACATATGCTTTTGCATATGTAATGCATATAAAATGCATATTGCGATATGCATGCATAAATAAACATAGAATTTATCAATTCATGTAAATATACCACATTACCTCCTGACCTTAAACAAATAAGTGCATAAACTTCCGCAGTCTAGTTATAACTTGTGAGACTGCGTAATCTAAAACTTAACAAAGTATTTAACAAACACTACAATATAATCATCATAGCTAAAAAAAAGGAAATCCAATGTAAACAATAAAATTCTTTGATTCTTCACCCCACGTCATGGTATATTTCTTTATTCAATATAAACAATAGTTTTTGAGCAGCAAATAAAAACTATATGCCATAATTTCGTTATCATCGGTTTTTGTTCTGGAAGCAATTTTAGAGACGTGTTCATGTCAAAAACTTGTTTCATATGAAACAAAATCCCCGAAGGAAATTAAAAAAAACTATTATGCCGAAAAAAAGCACCGCGAGCCGAAGGATTTAACTCGCAGCCCCACAGACGAGAGACTTTCCCTAGTCCTTTATAGTCCATGAAAATGGTACTTTAACATTGCAAAAATGCAGGACAAGGTTTTATTTTTGGGTTGTGTAGGGGGGGGGGGGGTCAGGGTGAGCTTAAGTTTGAGTTTTCGGGATTCTAACTTCCCCCGCCATTTGGCCGCCATCTTGGAAAACGTATGTAAATGGTTTTTCCACTATATCTCCGAAACGGCACATCTTACCGGAAATTTGCACGGACACTTTTTGTTTAGAATTAAATAATCTACACTTACTAGAAATACTTACTTAGAAATTTTGTGGTAAAATGAATAATTAAGAAGTTATAAGCCTTAGAACACAAAAATTAGTCACAATATTTTCTTTAAAGGCTCTTTTTTGTTGTTTAAATATACTTCTGGTTGAAATTTCCAGACCATTTTCTCAGTTTTTGGTTTTTTGACCAACAGCTACATTTTGAGATATGGCCCAAGTATGTAGCGGCAGTACTTTCAGAGATGAAAGTAGGCTTCAGACGGACAGTCGGACAGACGGACAGAGCCTCTGTATAAGCTTTTTTTTTTGAAAAAGCTAAAATTGCGCACAAATTGACAAGAAATGCTCAGTGTCTGCCTGACTTTCGTCCGGACGGTGTGTTTGCCGGTAGTGCCTGTGTTTGTTTTTGTAATAGTTGTGTTTTTCGCTGTGTTTCACAATTTTTGTTAACTTTATAGTGATCGTTGGTCATCATTTTTGGTATTTTTAATTTTTGTTTAGTGATTTTTTTTAACTGGGGTTTTTGTTTTTGTTCCTGCTGTGCTAGTGGTTTTTATTGGTTTTTGTTGTTGTTTTTTCCTGTCAATCTCGACAGCAGTTTCAAGGTTAGTAGCCCATTTAATTTTTTCCGGAAATTTTACTCCCTCTTGCCCATATATAAGGAAAAAAATAGGAAAATAATTAAAATAATAATTAATAATAATTTCATTATTTTCCTGTGAAAAAGTTGGTGCATAACCTTTTACTAGATATGTATATTTACTTTGGTGATAACATTCACCTAAGGTTACGCAACGTTTTTAAACCCGTGGATTGCTTCTCAAACTAAAAAATTTTTATTATCAGATTTAGCAATTCTATTATCTGCAGTTTATTTTCGCTTTCTCGTCCTGGAAATTACTTTTGACCACCTTACTTTTTCCAATGGCGGGTCCCCAGTTTTGTAAGCTGTGTTCTTTGGAAAGCGTCCAAGACGGAATTTCCTGTGATGGTGTATGTGGTGGCGTTTTCCACCTTACCAGCCTCAACGTTCGAGTTAGTGGCAAAGCTTCGGCTAGAGGGTCAACTTGCACTGAATGATTCGACATTCAACCCTGCCACGTCCTGAGACTTATGAAAGACATCTCTGATGTCATCCTAGATAGTCATGAGAAAGTCATGGGACGTCTAAATTCTTTCTCTGGAAATATCCCACATTTTCAGATGTTAACCGATGATGTCCAGTCGATCAACGTCCGGCTCGATACATTGACCGCCACCCTTGCTTCTGTTGCGACCAACTCGGGTACCCTTATGAATAAATTCCAAGAATTTTCTTCCCGGGTTGCAACGGTCTTTGACTCGATCGACGACATACATTCGGCGATCCTCAATCCTGTCGCTACTTCCTCCTGCACTGTTAACTCCTTAGTTCCTCTTCTTCCGATATTAGATGACATTAAAAGGAGTACGAAACGTGTTCGGGCGGACATGGAACCGCTGTCTATAGCAGTGTTACAAAAACACAATGCCCTGAGTTCCCTATCCTTAAAATTAGAAAGCGTCAGCGATAGAATATGCTCCCCCGCAACGTTGGCAGAATCTGCTGGCGCCCTGCAGGTAGGGGATCAGCTTCTCTCTGCACCCTGCTCCACGGCTGTTCCTCCAACGGAGGATGACGCGGCTACTTTAAACCTCACAGCCATAAACGACCCGACCAAAATACTTGAGCAAGCCCCTTCGGTGGAGGCTGCCTCCAGTCTGGCTCCTAACAACCCGAAAACCCGTAGAAAGCATGGTAAGCGCAGACGCAGTCGTAAATTCAACGCTGCGGATGCCGCCCCTGCAAACCCCTCTACTAGTCCGTCTGTCCCCACCCCCTCATTCGAAATGGGCTCAGACTATACCCCAGAAGCGGATCCGGCAACAGCTTCTTCTGTTTATGTCATTGAACCGTCGGGCACATGGGATGCTGAGTCTTCGGACACCTGCGCCAATTTGATAACGGTACCCAGACCGCGAAATATTTTCATTTCCCGTTTCTCCCCTGAATCCACGTGCGAGGCAATTAAAGAATACCTTAGGGCTAAAGCTATTAATCCTGCTACAGTTTCCTGCAGGAAGATCAGCAATGTTTCCAAACCGGTTGCGTCTTTCGTCTTGACTGCACCGCCCAACACCGCTGAAAAGCTTTTAGACTCGACGTTCTGGCCTGCTGGTGCCTTTTCAAAGTGTTTTATTCCCCGCACGCGTGTACAGCGTATTTTTGACACTTTACAGGTTTCAAAAAACTTAAGACGCTTTCCCTCTATTACCAAAACGTGAGGGGAATCAGATCCAAAACCCAAGATGTGTTTCTGTCGACTTCGGCCAGCGATTTCGATATAATCGCTTTTACAGAAACATGGTTACATAGTGGGATTCTGAATGCCGAACTTTTCGATACCTCCTTCCAAGTTTTTCGGAGGGATAGATATATTGACTCGGAGGCTCGTGGAGGTGGTGTACACTTGCCTGTAGTAACCTTCTCAACTGTTGCTTAATAACGCTTCCTAATTTTTCAAACTCTCTGGACATTGAGATCCTCGCTCTTAAAGTCTCCCTTGTCCAGAACAACCTATTTTTAATTTGCTGTTACATCCCACCAGATATGTTCAGCACTCTTGACGATAGAGGTCAAAACCTATACGATATTATAATCTCTTGCACAAATCATATCCTAGGATGGATCCCAAAGACGAACTCCTACTCGTAGGCGATTTTAACTTACCCAATGTGAAATGGGTAACTTACGATAATGCCGATAACTACCTTCCTGAAAACAACCTTAGTTCTAGGGAATCCAGCTTTCTGGATTCCTTATTTTCTTGCGGTTTGTGGCAAATGAGCCGGTGTGAATAATATTTTAGGAAGGCGGTTAGATCTTGTATTCTTTTCCGAGTCAGACAACATTAATGTTGAGCCTAGCTCAATTGTCTTGTCGCCTGTCGATAAGTATCACCCTCCTCTCCTACTGAGCTATTGTTCTACTTTTAACAATAAGCTAATGAGTCAACCTTTACCTTCAACTTTAAAAAAGCCAACCTCGAAGAACTCGCAACCAAGCTCAATTCGGTTGACTTCAACTTGTTGCTCTCGTCTAATGAGTTGGATGTTGATGTAGCAAGATTTTACTCCATCCTGTATGAAACCTTCGCATCCTGTGTACCTATTGAGCCGTTAAAGTCGTCCAGGTCAACCTCCCCGTGGTACAACAATGAGTTGAGACGTACCAAAAACTTGAAGAATAAACTCTGGAAAACCTACCTAAAAAGGAAAGACACTGTGAGTTTCCATGCATTTCTCAATTGCTATGACCAATTTCATGCCCTCTCCGAAACCTTCTATAAAGAGTACCTCAGGAACATGGAAAATAAAGTGTATGATGATCCTAGGGCATTCTTTCAATTTACCAACACTAAGAAAAACGTTGATAACTACACTTACACCATGCAATACGAGAACTCTCTTAGCTCTAATTCATCCGAGATTTGGGACAAATTTGTGCCCGTCTTCCAACCAGATGAAGACAATTTTCGACATATCAATGCAATTCAAACGGCTCAAAGCTTATCTTTGTCTATAACCAGGGAAGATATATCGAAACATATAAATGAACTTCCGCAGGATTTCTCGTCCGGCCCTGATGGAGTTCCTCCTGCTGTTCTAAAATCCTGTGCAGGGGCCCTACTGTCTCCTCTTCTATGTTTATTTCAAAATCCCTAAATAAGGGCGCTTCCCAACCTTATGGAAGAATTCTGTTATAATACCTGTCCATAAAAAAGGCTGTAAAAACGAAATATCTAATTATAGGCCAATTGCGAAGTTATCGTCTACACCAAAACTCTTCGAATCTAATCCAACATGGTTTTCTTGCAGCCCGTTCCACTACTACTAATTTACTGGAGTTCTCTTCTCACACAGTTAGTGGCTTTGTTACTGGCTGCCAAACTGACTGTGTTTACACAGACTTTAATAAGGCTTTCGACAAGCTCTCCCACTCTATTATAGTTCTTAAACTAAAGAAATTAGGCTTTCCGCATGCCCTTGTGGTATGGTTCCAGTCGCACTTAGCCGATAGAACCTACCAGTTTCTATTTCGCGGAGTCAAATCTAAGAACATCGAAGCGTCCTCTGGAGTCCCACAAGGTAGTCATCTTGGCCCTCTCCTTTTTATTTTATCATTTGACGATATTGTTACCCAGCTAAGGCACTGTAAAATCCTTATTTACGCTGATGATATCAAACTGTATCGCCACATAAGGAAGGAGTATAGAAGATTGCAAACTTCTGCAAGCAGATCTAAACACCTTCTATTCTTGGTGTTCCAACAACAACCTTGTGCTTAATATTAGTAAATGCGAGGTCATGACTTTTTGTAGGAAACGTGGTGTTATAACTTATGATCTTGGGGTTAGGTTAGAAAGTAAGTTGGATTTCTCCACCCACATCAATTATATTTGCTCCCAGGGCAATTCAGTCCTGGGATTTATAAAATGATGGTCCAATGAGTTCAAAAACCCCCTCGTCACTAAACACCTGTACGTATCTTTGGTTAGGCCTTTGCTTAACTACACTTCCCAGGTATGGTCAACTTGCTACTCCTCCCATGTTAGTTGAATCGAATCGGTTCGAAGGAAGTTCGTCCGGTTTGCACTCAGCCACCTCCCGTGGGATGACCCACTTGCTCTTCCGCCTTATGAGAACAGACTTAAATTGCTCAACTTGAGCTCTCTCCATAAGCGCCGTGAGGTCGCTGACGTTATATTCGTTCATCGACTGATGAATGACAAGGTGGACTCTGGTTTCTTAAGAAGCCGCGCGTCATTTAGAGTGAATAACTACAACCTGAGAGGTGAACCTCTCTTGTACATTAATTCCTCTAACACCAATTATGGCATGTTCGAACCCGTTAATCGCATGCTTATAAATACTAACAACAATAGGAGTGTGTTTAGCTTGCTAACTAGTGAAGTTGTCCTTAAAAAGACCCTTCTCAATGTGGCGTGACTCTCTGCGTGCCTCACTCCCCTTTTTAGTTTTGCATGCTTCTCTCTTTGATGTTTCTGATCTTTTATGTTTTTCACTTCTATTTATTTTTATATGTTTGCATGTCTCAGCCGAGCCCACGTGGTCGTGGTAAATGTTTCTCAGCCCAGCTGAGAAGTGCGCCTTCTGCATAAGAAGGGAAACTCTATTATTATTATTATGTTGCGACTAGGCTAAGGGACGGGAACGGCATGTGGGGATTCTACTGCGCATGGAAAACGCGACTTTCTCGGCATCAACTCTTTTGGCGGAACCTCTACTAGTCCGTCATGTCGTTCGAGTCATGGTGCAATTTATAGTATTAAGCTTGATCTGAAGGATAGAATAGAAAGGATAGGAATTGACTTAAAAGAACCCATTCTTTTGCTTTAGCATACTTAAGATTGGTATAAAGCGTTATTCATTTGACGAAATTGAATTCTCTTCAATTGCCTGGCGGAGTTGGTACAATTTTTGTTTTTTTCTCAGTGCATCCCATAATAAGTAGCTATCAATCCGGCTTTCGACCAGGTTAGTCCGCTGCAAACAATATTTCCACTATAACAATGATTTTGGAAAATTCATGGGAGTTCAACATCAGTTTTCAGGTACTGTTTGAAGACTTCAAGCAAGCATATGACAGCGTTAAACGTGACTAGTTATTTAAAGCTATGAAATGGTTTCCAAACACCTAATCGAAGTCACAAAAGTAACAATTGATTTAGAACGGCGCAGAGTGAAGGTGCGGGCTATATGAACGCCGCACCGCCGTGCTCGCCTTAACAGATCAAATGAACTGGGGTGCAATGGTTCTAGAGTATAATAGTGTATATTCATCGAATGCCTTGGGTCGTGCCTATACAGTTCATCCAAATAGCGCTGAATGTTATTATTTGAAATTGTTATTACATACAATAAAACGTTCTTCCTCATTTGCTGCATTGAGAACAGTCGACGGCATGGTTTGACATAAACCTAAAGATAAGCAAGTTATAAAGTGAGTTTGCTTGAAGATAACCAACATTGGAACACTACGCTGGCCGAGGCAACAGTTACCTGTCATCCAGAGCAAATATATACGTACTTTGTTTGCAATTATATTAACTACATGCTCACCATCAAATCCCCGAGAATTGTGGGAAACTCATCGTGAAAACATTCTCAGGCAGGCACTCACTAAAAACTATTTAAAAAAAAAATTTATGATTAACATTTAGTTAGAGGTCAAAACCCCTAACAAATGAACTAATTGTGATTGTGGATGTTAAAAAACGATGAAAATTCAAGGGAATTTTTTTTACAAGTTCGGTTATGTTCTCCCCAGCTCTTCAAATGCAAACAACGCGTATTGCGTGTGAGAGCACTAAAATTTTTTTGGGCACTCGTTTAGTTGATAGTTTAACGAATATTTTTTGGAAAAAAAAATTCTTCTACAGCACCGAGAAGTTAGTTAAATTACCATTTGTTTATTGTAAGACTAATTATTTATAAACAAATTATATATTTTTTTTATGTGAATTATTTTTTTTGTTCCTCTTCTGTTCCTTAACATACAGTCCAATTTTCATTGAAATCCAGTAATTATTCGCTGAGATATTGTAATTTTAAAGAAAAGTACCCAAATTTTCAATCGCGCATAAATTTTTGAAAAATTCAAATTTTCAAAAATCGTTTTAGCGTATTACTTTTAACCTATAAAGCTACCAAAATATGTTAATAGATATATTAAAATCTAATAGTCGATTTTTAGTAGCCCGCTTAAGAAATTTTGACTCATTATTGTTCTAGAGCACATAGTGAGCCTTCGAAAAGGTACAATGAATAAAATCAGAGACGCGAAAATTATCGAAGACTGGGTGACAAAGATAGTCCAGTCAATCTACGCAAATCCATCTAATAATTGCCATCAAGAAACAAAAAATATGGTCATATAGGAAAAAAGTTTTCTTTTTTTGATTTTGAAATGGCGAGCCTAACCTAAAAAATCCCGGCAAGTGTAAAAAACGCTTTTTAGCGAATAAAAGAAAAACGTGACCTCGGATTGAAAAAAATCACATTACAAATGTTAGATAAGATAAAGTGGAGGTTCTGGAAAGTTTACGAGAATTCGTGAAAGTTCGAGAGCATCCAGAAAGGTTCTAGAAACTTTCGAGGAATTTCCGAAATTTCGAAAACATTCGGCAACTTAAGAAAAAGTACTAGATTTTTTAAATACCAATGAGAAGGTCAAAGATTGTTCAAGAACATGCAATTTCGAGAAATTTCTGGAAATTTACGTTTCTGGAACGTTCGAACAGGCCATATATAAAAGCGGCGATGAATTCCAGAGGAACCGTTTATTGTTACAAATTGTGAAAGTCTGATTGACAAGTCATATCAAGTATCAACGTGAACTAATTCAGTGAATTGTAATTAGTGCGTGTTAGCGATTAGTGCATTAGTGATAGAGCATATTAGTGCATTTAGTGATCTAATTAGAAATTGTTGTGTAATTAGCAGAGTGCATACGATAATCGAAAGGGTAAGTTGTGATAATTCACATACACACATACACATACACACATACACATACACACATACAAATACACACATAAACATACACATACACACATACATATACACACATACACAAACACACATACACAAACACACATAGGCATACACACATACACATACACACATACACGCATACACAGATATATTTAATCAAGCTCTGGTACTTTTAGAAGACAAATGCTTAGCAATGTGTAATCACACATTAGTTCAACTTGGATTAAAAGCACCAAATAGGGATGCTCTTGATGCATTAAATTCTTATATATTGAAAGAAAAAAGTTACAATGTTGATGAACTGCAGCAATACATTGCTAAGAACAGACCTTTGTTGACAGAGGATCAAAAGCAAGCTTACGATTTGATAATGGATTATGTTAACAAAAATATTGGAGGAATTATTTTTTTAGATGCACCTGGTGGAACAGGAAAGACATTCTTAATAAGTTTATTTTTGGCTGAAATACGCGCCCGACGAGAGATTGCACTTGCTCTAAGATCATCTGGAATCGCAGCAACATTAATGCCAGGTGGAAGAACTGCTCACTCTGCGTTGAAGCTTCCATTAAATGTTGCTGAACAAGAATTTCCAGTTTGTGATGTATCAAAATCATCTGGACGAGGTCGACTCTTGCAGAAAAGAAAAGTAATTATTTGGGATGAATGTACTGTGGCACACAAGAAATCACTTGAAGCATTAGATAGAACTCTACAAGATCTTCGATGTAATTCAAAATTGATGGGAGGTGTGTTAGTTATACTTTCTGGGGATTTTCGGCAAACACTTCCAGTTATTCCAAAATCAACTCCAGCTGATGAAGTCAACGCATGTTTGAATCAATCTGTACTTTGGCCCCAATGCAAATTGCAATTAAAAACAAATATGAGAATTAAACTTAGCAACGATGAACAAGGCAAACTATTTACCGAAAAACTCCTACAGATTGGTGAATCGATCCAGCGAGTGGGAAAACGAACTTGAAGAAGATCTTTAAAATTTTCTTCAAAGATTGTACTATCACGTACAAGTAAAAAAAAGTCGATTTACAATGCTTACAATGCTCAGTATGGCCACCCAAAATGTATTAATAATGAAAAAACATAGGTTTGGTTGAAAAAACTGACTTTTTGAGTCTTAATTAAGACTTATTTTAAAAAGAGCCTCACTCAGCAGTCATGTTAACACTCAAAGTTGAGTGTTAACTTGAGTTGAGGAACTTAGAAAACCTACTCACTATTTTGTGTAGGTTATTTACTAGACGCGTTTCTTCGTGTGTCTGGTAAAATGTGGCAACGTCGCACATTTCCATCACTATTTCGAGTGTCGAAGTGTATTCGAGTGTCGCGTTTTTTCGAGTGTCGCGTTTCGCGTTTTTGTGTGCCGTTAGACACTTCCACAATAATAATAAATTTAATGGAAAGGTACACATGATGACATGTGTGTGCATTTACTACAAGATGCCTCAGTTAAAACATTTTCAAACCAGCATTTGGACATTGTAAATGGCGAAATTCCAATCGATAACAGAACAAAAGAGTTTTCGTTTCGTGGACATAGTATTGCCGAATTTAAAAGCGAACTACAAAAAAACAGACTGGCTATGCGAACGTGCAATCTTAGCGCCCAAGAATGACGATGTCAACAAAATTACAAATTCAAATGAAACAGCTGGAAACACCTGTCAAATACAAATTGATACAGTAATGGACGCAAACAAGTTTTCTTTGGAGCCACTAGGCATGCCACCACACATATTGACATTGAAAATTGAGTAACCTTATATGTCAATTCGAAATTTGAACTAGCCAAAACTGTGTAATCGAACAGACTTACCATCAAAAAAATAACACCGAATTTGATCAAAGCAAGTATCATGAACGGTAAATTCAAAGTGGAAGACGTCCTAATCCCACACATACCGATGATTTCCAACGATTTACCTTTCGGCTTTGAACGGCTTCAGTTCCTTTTGCACATTGCCTTCGCGATCACCATCGACAAACCACAAGTCCAATCGTTGACTATTGCTGGATTAAATTTAGAAAATTCCTGATTTTCACGTGGCCAATTGCATGTTGCCTGTTCACAAGTTGACATACCAACAAATTTATACACCAAACCAAAAAACCAAAATAATTGGGTATCCGTTAGCATTACGATGAAATAAACAAGTTTATTTTCACCTGAATGATTGAGTACATGTGTTCTTTATTTGTGCACCGAGATCCAGCTAAACAACAATATTGCATACATAAATGTATATTGATTCTAATGGATCGAACTTTTATAGGAATTCGTAGGAGGTTTGTAAAGAACACATAGGTAGTTTTGGTCATACATCAAATAACCAGTTCCATATACTCCAGTTCTCATAGATGATGTATCCCTGTCGATTGAAGATATACTGACTGGTTTAAACAACCTTGACCCGAAAAATGGTCATGGGCCTGACAATCTGCCTCCTAGTTTTTTGCAACGGTGCTCAAATCATATCTCAGTTAATCTGCATCTCATCTCTAACAGATCATTTTCGTTAGGAAAGTCTCCTACGTTGTTGAAGAAATCCTACCTCATACCAATCCATAAGGCGTCTGATAAGCATAGGGTGGAGAACTACAGAGGTATTGCTATTTTATCAACAATCCCCAAACTATTTGAAAAACTCATCCACGACAAGATTTCCCCTTTTAATCGACCCACACTTAAATTAACCACAACATGGCTTTAGAAAATGGCGTTCGACCACTTCAAACCTCATGGTCTTAATCGCCGAACTCCTCTGTATTATGGAGAAGAGCCATCAAATCGATGCTATTTATACTGACTTCAGCAAGGCCTTTAATAAGGTATACCATCATATTTTACTTGTTAAACTCTCAAGATTTGGAGTAACAGGTTCCGCTCTTCAATGGTTAAGATCATATCTCAACGGAAAAACAGATTTCAAGGAAATCCAAGTAACTTCCCGTGTTCCCCAGGTCAGTCATCGTGGCCTTCTTCTGTTCAATATATTCATCTTTGACCTGTCCAAGAAATTAGAGTATATCCCGAATCTCTTTTACACGGACAATCGCAAAATACATATAGTGTCATTAAATCCCAAACCAACGTATCCTTTATTCAGTCGAATCTCAATGCATTAGCACCACTAATAAGTTGCATCTTGACATCTCAAATGTCAAGCAATTACCTTCTCTCTCAAACATAACACACACCAGTATTATTATCGTCTCAACGACACGGTGATGAATCAAGTCGATCAAATTATCGATCTAGGTGTCGTCTTGGATATAAAATTTAATTTTAATTTGCACAATGATAATATTACTGCCAGAGTCAACAAACTTCTTGGCTTTATAAAGAGAAGAGCTAAAGAACTCGAATATATGTGGGTCACAAAAATTCTCTTCTGTTCTCTAGTACGCCCTATCCTGGAATATACATGTTACATCTGGGATCCCATATTTCTCTGCTCTGAGGCGGCGTGAATTTCTAAGCCTACCACCTTACACGGAGAGGCTCAAATTGTTGGACCTCTTGCCGCTCTATTCTAGGAGAAAATTTCTTAACGCGTCTCTCACCTTAGAAACTCTTAACAGCAACCTTAAAGTGCAGTTTTTGTCGCATATGAACAAGTTCAGTGAAGATATCCGACTTACAAGACATACAAAACTGCTCAAGGAATATCTACATCGGACCGAGTATGCAAGGAATGAGCCCGTCATCAGATGCTGCGTGGTCTGTAACAAGTATAGATCATGTTACTCCCCTTCAATAAATAAAGCATGCTATAAAAAAGACTTAAATCCTTCCTGACATCCTAAATATTAACAATGTGTAAATATCCCTTCCTAGATATTGAGTAAATAATGCCAGTTAATTTAACTTGTCTGCTTGAAACACATTTATTGAAATAAAAACACGTTTCTTGAAATGCTATGCTATTTTTATTAAAAATCAAATTTTAAACAATTACATAATATCTCAGTCACTTTCGAGATCTTGTATCGACCAGTGCCTTCATAGCGAGAATTCTTCAGTTTCAGTTATTTTTTCCTTTTTTTGTGCGTCAGTACCATTTTGCCATTTGTTTATTTTTCTTTCTTTTTTTCGGTATTTTTTGATGGTGCGTGAGTGCATAAAGTGAGTCATTTCACTGGCATTTGAGCTTTTCCCGCCGCTTCTCTACACAGTACACCTTCAGGCACATTGTTAAGAACCCGATCTTAACGGCTGAGTGCAACCACCAGCGGAATGGCGCCAGGGCCCAGTAATAATCCTTTTGCGCTGCTGGAAGACAGCAAGCCAAAAAAACATAGAAAACGGAAAAACATGGACGTGCACAACGAGATGTGGAACCCGACACATGCAGAGGCACAAAACTTTTTCTCACTAGGGCAGGATCCAAAGTATATCACTGTGGAGCTAATTAACACCTAGAGAAAAAGATCACAGATTTCAATCCTACCTTAATACAGAAAACCCTGCAAATATATTCAGGGAAAATTAAAAGCTGCAGAGCCCTGCGAGATGGCAAATATCTGCTGCTACTGCCAAATGAGCAGGAAGCCAGCAAAATCACAAAAAATATTAAGAAAATAGGAGAGTACGACGCACATGCTTCTTTCTCCGATAAACTAAATGAGTCAAAGGCCACCATCCGAATGCCAAACCTACGGCGAGTTAGCGAAGAGGACATCTTAGAAGGCATTAAACAAGATAACTGTTAAGGCCGTAAAACAGTACACGAGGTTGATAGACAATCAGGTAGTTAACACCGGCACTTTACTCGTTACTTTCACAACCAACCAACCCCCCAAACATTCCTCATACTATGAAAAAATTAGTACGCAAAGGTGGTATCCTGCGCCTTTAAGATGTCGTCGATGTTTTCAATTTAGACATCACGAAAGCAGATGCAACAATACACCCAGCTGCTCGACTTGCAATGAGGCTAAAGCAGAAGGGGGAGATCTTACCTGCACTAAAATCTACTGCATAAGCTGTCAAACAGAAGGAAAACACTCCACCCTGGACAAAAATTGCCCGATCTTTCAGAGAGAGAAAGAAATCGTGATGATTCAAATCAATCGACATATCAGCAGATTTGAAGCCAGAAAACAATGGTATGAAGAGCATCCTAAAATTAGCACACCCGTACAGGACTCACACCCAGGAAAGAAAAACGGTACCGGCAAAACTAACACACTAATCCATAATTCTATAAGTAATTATAGAACTACTAACACTACTAACAATTTAAATTTAAATAATGATAAATCTTGGGCTAATGTAGTTAGCGACAGCATTCAAGAGAAGTCGAAAACAACGACAGAAGCATACACTGGCCGTGTTTTTTTAATGAACTGGCTGGGTCTTCGCCATACAAATTTGCAAACCCAAGTTTTATCGGGGTCTATCTGGGTCTCTATCGGGGTTACTGGGAAATTTCAAAATTTCCCTGTTTTCCTGAATGCGGCCAACTTCAAACCGAAGGAGAAATGTCATTCAAATTTAAATAATTTGTGACAGTTGTTTAAAAAATAGAAGAAAAATCGTTGTAAGTAAATATAACATATTTTTACTTTTAGAGAACGACAAAACATGGGAGAAAAATTTGTGTAAGTTAAGAAATAAATTATAATTATATATTGGCAAAAAACTGAATCAGGAATGATTTGACATCAGTACGACATCATCATTATTGAAATTTTTACCATTCAAGGAGTTAGCAAAGTAATCAGATGGTGCAAGGTCAGGACTGTATGGTGGATGTGGCAAAACAACCCAACCAAGCGCCAATTATTTTTGCTGAGTGACCAAAGATGTATGTGGCCTTGTCATGATGGAATACAACACTTTTTCGATTTGTCAATTCCGGCCGCTTTTCTTCAACTGCATTGTTTAATTTCGTTAGTTGTTCAATGTAGACATCAGAATTGATCGTTCGGTTGGGTGGTAAGAGTTCAAAGTAGACAATTCCTTTGTAATCCCACCAAACTGATAACAAAACCTTCTTTTGATGAATATCAGCTTTTGATATTGTTTGAGGTGGTTCACCTGGCCTGCTCCACAATCTTTTCCGCTTGATATTGTTGTAAACAACCCATTTTTCATCGCCAGTTATCAGTCGTTTTAAAAATGGATCATTTTCATCGCAGATGTTGATGCGTTTCTTTCAGTTCGTGAGGAACCCATGTATCGAGTTTTTGAACACAGCCAAGTTGTTTTAAGTGATTTTCAATGCATGTATGTGATACATGAAGCTTCTCTGCAATCTCACGATCCGAATCGATTATTGGTTTGATTAGAGCGGCATCAACTTCAACTAGACGACCAGAGCGTTTTGTTTTACATTTGTACAACGCCTGCAAACCCAATATATATAGATATAACATATTTTTACTTTTAGAGAACGACATATGTGGACAATTGGTGAGACTAAAGCCCTTCTTTCTTGCTATGCTGCAAGAAAGGAGGAAGTTTCCCACATGAGGAAACGAAAATATGCATATGCTAATATCTTGGAGGATTTAAGAGGCCTCCAAGTTCTGGTATGATTTTGATAATAAAATTTACAATTAATACCATCTTACCATTTCAGGAAACTCCTGTAACACAGTTGCAGGTAGAAAATAAGATAAAAAATTTGCTGCGCGCCTACAAGAGCGCGAAGGACAATGAAGGGCGTACTGGTGCCTCGCCATCAATCTCCAATCCATTTCAGAGCCAAATGGAGGAGATTTTTGGCGATCGAGCACTTATCAGTTGCTCACACACGCTCGATTTGGGGACCATCTCGTTAAGCGCGCCACGGTCCACTTTAAGTGCGGTGCCGTCCACTTTCGCAGCAAGTGTGATCCCATCCTCTTCTGCAGCAAGTGCGGCACCGTCCACTTCAAGTGAGGTACCGTCTGGAAGTATGGGACCACTAAGAGTAAGGAAGAAGCTGTCATCGCTCGAGAAGGAGCAGATGCGCGACAAGCGCTTCCAAGAAAAAAAAGAGTTCCTGTGGCGTTTAAACGAAGAAAAGAACAAGCGCCACAGGGAATGGCTCAACACTTTGAGACTCCTTACAGGTAGATTTGCTTGAATTGTTTTTAGTTTTATATTACGGTTTTATATGTACTAATATTTACTTACAAATGGTTCCGCACTTTCAGAGGCACTTAAGCGCACTTAAGGAGGCGGGCTCCACACGAGAAGCGAGAAGCAAAGGTGCAACTGTGTGCGACCTTCAAAATCTTATGCGGTCTTGTGGGCTCGCAGCAAATTTTTTATCTTATTTTCAACCTGTGACTGCAGTTTCCTGGGGACTTCCTCATTTCTTGCAGAATAGCAAGCAAGAAGGGCTTTCGTCTCACCAATTGTCCACATATGTCATTCTTTTATCTATCTTTTTATCTATTTTGTAAACTCCAAATTTTTAATTGAAGTTTTATGTTAATTGTTATTGTTAAACACAAAATTTTTAATTGTTATTGTTATTTTTAATTAAAGTTTAATCAATATTACATAAATATTTTTATTTAACACATAAACATAAAAAACATAAACATAAAAGATACACATAAAACATAAACATACAACATAAACATAAAACTGTTGATTCATTTGCTTCTGTCGATGTACTTCTTTATCGCGAGCCGGACCTCTCGTGTATTTCGATATGTTTTGTTCCATACTGGGCTAATTCACTTACAATCTATTAAGCAAATTTTATATACATATGTATACATTTTCAAATCAATGAACACACAAATATTTTTACCTTCAATTCAATCCAATGCACTTCTAAATCCATATAATCCGCCCGTATTGTTATTGCTTTCGAGAAACTTTCAATGCCTAAACCATTTCTTCCTCGGAACATAAATACAAAACTTGGCCAATTCGTCATGTTTATCTCGAAATCTAAAAACGATACTAGTCTTCTTCTTTGATCCGTTAGCTGGCGGTCCGAGCGGGACGGCCCCGCAACGGATACGCTGCTGTCGGTGCCGCTTTGAAAAATGCGGTTTCTTGCCTAGTTTTTACGATCAATTCGGCAGGTTGACAACCCTCCTCCAGTAAATATGCATGATTTAAAAAAATTACCTTTGTCAGTTGCTCTGTTATTCGAATGTTGACCAATGTAAAAGTATCGAAGGCTGTAACTAATAAACACAGAAAAATAACATATAGTGGGGTCAGATAAGGAAAACATAAAGAATTGTTTCCAGTCTAACTTAAAAAATATTGTAGTAATAAAACCGTGCTAAATTTTTGGAGCAAATTTAATATTGCTCGAAGGCAGAAAACAAAGAAAAACTGCCACTGTTTAGTGTATCCAAGTCCAATGCATCTATAACAACATTTGAACAAATTAATTTTAGAATAGAAATGGCAAGAGTGTACCTGATGGAATGTCTCCCTAAAAAAAATTTCTTGACACTAACTCCTCCACAAGTGCATCTCGTCTATTTAGTGTTGACACATCTAAAGTCTCAACATTTTCTTCTTCTGGTTCATCGGCTGCATCATCCTGGGCGGATACCTCGTGCATGTCATTTTGCATAATACAAATATTATGCAACACGCAAGCAGAACATGTTAGGTTCACTACCAGAGGAATGTTACTCTGTTCCGTGAAATGCAGTAATCGGCGGAAGCGCGTTTTCAACAATCCTATTGACTGCTCTACCACACAACGTGTACCAGAATGTGCAGCATTAAAGCGATGTTGCCTCTCTGTTAATGCGCCATTATCTTTATATCAAAATATTTTCAATCAAAATATATCAATCAATTTTTGCACGGATAAGCACTGCCCCCTAGAAGAAATGTGCCTAACGGAAACAACTCTTGAGGGAACTGTTCAGCCCTCCGAAAGAGGCTACTTCTTCTGAGAACCCTGGCGTCATGAATGGACTCTGGTTCTCCACAGTACACATCCATAATTCTTTTGTCACACGCAACCACCAACTGCATTGAAATGCTGTGGAGCTTCTTCCTGTTGCAGTAGTCCACAAAATTTGTGGTTGGAGCTTTGATTCTTATATGGGTCCCATCTATAGCTCCTACAACCCCAGGAATTCCACGAAGCCATTCAAAGGCATTGGACGCTTCACAGACTTCATGGTGTGTCGATGGCCACTTAATGTAACTCGGGCTAATTTTAATGACAAACTTTGCCACTCTATTAACAATTACCCATGCGGTTGATTTTGCAGTCCCGAACCGGTTTGCGAGCTGTGTAAATGTTATGGTATTTGCCATATACCATAAATACACGAATATCTCCAAATCTCCGTTCAAAGGAGGTCTCCCTAATAAATGGGGCTCTCCTTTTTCGCAATTATATAGTTCTGAAAATAGGGAAGTATTGTACCTTGTTCAACAAAAATTTTTGCTTAAAAACTAACATGCACAAATGCCTTATAGAAAAACAAGCATTACTCGGCCATAGCCGTTGATATCCCATCTAAAGATAATAAGTTAATCTTGGTGAAGCAAGACCCATGTACCCCGAGAGTATGATAACAAACCGGTTAACCAAGTGTTAAATATTGACCCGTGTACGCCAGCCAAATGAGAGTAACACGTAAACGCACTCAAACGTTACTACTGTTACGTTTCGGTTAAGCATTTAATATTTGATTTATCGCTGCTCCTCCTTTTTTAGAACGATTTTACTTTTTTTTATTTCATTTAATAAAACAAACCGATTTCACGAACAAATCATATCAATTAAATGCGAAGAAAAAATTTCCAATAAGGATATCGACAATTCTTTTTCAAGCGCCATTACAAAAATATCAACAGACATAATCATGAAAACTATATACATAAACCTTGCTATTGAGGTCTTCTAACATAAACCACACTCAATCAGTCATTTCATACAGCCAAGTTTTCAAACATCGATTACATACCAAACAACGATTCATTTATATATATATATATATATATATATATATATATATATATATATATATATATATATATATATATATATATATATATATATATATATATATATATATATATATTATTATAATATAAAAATAAGTCGGGTTTTCCTTCCTGACGCTATAATTCCAGAACGCACGATCCGATTTCCACGGTTTTGCATTCGTTGAAAAGGTCTCGGGCTCCGTGAGGTTTGTAGCAAAAAAATTTCAACAGAAAAGCAGGCGTTTGGTCCATAGCAGCCATCTCAAGAGGGCGGATTACCATTTTCTTTACAACCCCTCGACATGGATATCAAATGAAAGGGTATGGTAAGTAGAACACCAAAGGCAATATAGTATACTCAATATATCGTTTGGTCCATGGCAGTCATCTCAAGAGAGCAGATGACCGTTTTCTTCACAACACCTTCGACATGGATATCAAATGAAAGAGTATGATAAGTAGAACACCATAGGTAATATAGTATACTCAATATATCGATTGGTCAATGGCGATCATCTCAATCGGGCGGACTACCATTTTCTTCACAACCCATTCGAGATGGGTATCAAATGAGAGAGTATGATAAGTACAACACATAAGCAATATAGTATACTCAATATATCGATTGGTCAATGGCGATCATCTCAATCGGGCGGACTACCATTTTCTTCACAACCCATTCGAGATGGGTATCAAATGAGAGAGTATGATAAGTACAACACATAAGCAATATAGTATACTCAATATATCGTTTGGTAAATGGCGGTCATCTCAAGAGGGCGGCTTACCATTTTCTTCACAACCCCTTCGAGATGGGTATCAAATGAGATAGTATGATAAGTAGAACACCATATGCAGCTTTGCTGATGACGGTACTCTACGTTACTCCTATGGTTTTGATAATGTAACACAAGCGCGTGCCAGACCTTGTCTACATCATCGCCAACTGTTGACCAATTCAATCAACAGGGACATCGAACGAATTCTTGAATGGGGCCGCAAGAACCGTGTCGAATTCAATGCATCTAAAACGAAGTACTGTCTCATCTCCAATAAAACTTGCACCGAACCGCTTTCTATTTCAGTGGACAACAAGACCGTAACGGCAGAACCATCTCTAAACATCCTAGGCGTAACATTAGCTGAAGATCTGCGCTGGAATAACCACATATTCCAAAGTGCTAAACAAGCATCCCAGTGTCTAGGATTCCTCAAAAGGTGCAAATTTCTCCTTCAGCCGTCTGCCAGGGCTATAATATACAAGTCCTACATTCGTCCCCGTCTTGAATACAACTCGTATATCTGGGCCGGGGCCCCAAGAACCATCTTAGCTTGGCTGGACAAGGTGCAAAACCGTGCTCTCAAACTTATTGGTGACAGCGCCATTTGCTCTTCAATTGACTCATTAAGCCACCGTAGGAATGTTGCAGCTCTAGCAAAATTTTATCGTTTTTTTCATAATGATTGCTCCACTGAAATAAGTAACCTTATGCCTCCACGGCAACATTTTTCCCGCAACACAAGACTTGCCCGCTCGGCTCACCCCCTCAGTTTACAGCCCTTATCTTCGCGCACACTCCGATCTAGAAATTCGTTTATAACAAGAACCACTCGTCTGTGGAACAACCTTCCTAAGACGGTATTTCCGAACTCATACAACATCCAAGAGTTCAAACGCAAGGTTCATCGCCACTTTCTGCAACACCCCCTTGACTCCCCCTAACCTATTATGTCCTTCTCTCTATCTTTCGAGCTAAGCTTACTACTGGACATTGCACCATGACCTAAACGACATGACGTACTAGTAGTACAAAGGGTGACACCTGAGCTTAGACTATCACATAAAAAAAAAAAAAAAAAAAAAAAAATATAGTATACTCAATATATCGTTTGGTCCATAGCGGCCATCTCAAGAGGGCGGATTAATATTTTCTTCACAACCCCTTCGACATGGGTATCAAATGAAAGAGTAGAACACCATAGGCAATATGGTATACTCAATATATCATTTGGTACGTGGCGGTCATCTCCCAAAACCAATTTTCCCAGATTTGTTCTTTTTTCACTATAGCTTTTTCCTATCGCAGACTGTGTCCCCATAATCTTATTTTATTGAAAGGCGTTGCAACGCACGCGGGTTTTTGCTAATATATATATATATATATATATATATATATATATATATATATATATATATATATATATATATATATATATATATATATATATATATATATATATATATATATATATATATATATATATATATATATATATATATATATAGATGCAACTGTTGTTCATTTGGTTGGACATCTAGAAAATGGCCAGCGTATATATTGTACAACGGATAATGCTGCGGAAAGAGCTGAATGGTAACCATCCACCACATTGATGTGTGCAGCGAGGCGCAACGCGTTCCAGCTAGTACACTACAAACAGCACTTAACGTCCTGAAAGCATGGTGCCAAACAGCTGGGGCAGTTATCTCAGAAGACAAGCTGCAAGCATTACATGTCTGCAGAAGAACAAGTTGTACTGCAACCAGGCTTAACTGGGCAAATCAAATAATACCACTAAAAGAGGAACTGAAGATGCTAGGTTTACACCTGAACAAAACACTACGGTGGAATAAGCAGGGAAAAGTAGTTGCTGAAGACTTGCGGAAACGCAACAACATGCTCAAAGTCATCTGCCAACCTGTAAACCTAGCCACAAGAATAGCGAAGCAAATAATAATTGGCAAAGTGGATTACGGACTGACCTTATATGGACATGCAACAAAGACAGCACTCGATACGGTTCAAAAGACAATTAACAATGCTGCACGGATTGCTCTTGGAGCATTACCAACAACACCGGTCGAAGCTCTCTTGATCGAAGCCGGTTTCAAAACTATTGAGGAGCGTATAGAAGAACGAACGGCAAACGTAATACTTAAGTGTATGCATAATTTCCAAGCTCCACTACACCAAAACATAACGAACATATTACACACTGACATGGAAAAATACAGAAAACCATCGGCCCTCGTGCTGGGGTTAAGGAAACTCCCAACAGATCTACGTTACATCCCTCACCAATTACAGAATCAGACAAACTTAATACCCCAGTGGGAAAAAGGAGTGCTCCAAGAGCCATCTTGGAGCGCTCCAAAAGGAGCATAGAGTGCTCCCGTTGCAATACCCGTTCTATATTCTTTTTAACATTGCATGTCATTGCGAGGGAGCATACGTTTTTAAGCTCCCAAAAACGCGTTGTTGGAGCATTATAAAAAAGCTTTTTAAAAAAGAAATATTCATGGGCGCCTGTGGTTATGTGATCCGGTATCGAAAAGCTTTTATTTTGTTTATCTTTTGCAATTGCCTTTTTCTTTCCAAGCCCGAGAGTGGCTTTACCAAAGCAGTCCCCCAACTAAATTCTAACCACTTCTAAAAGCTGCTTGTCCTCCTTATCGAATGAGAGCCGGGCTATTGAGTATGCTAACGTCGCATTTTATGGACATGAAGATAATTGCCCGTTTTCTTTTTTTATATAAACTTTATGAAAACTCCAAGAAAGCTCCCTTGAGAGTGCTCCAAGTACACTCCCTTTCTGCATCGCTCCCAATTTTTCCCACTGGGACCCTCTTGGTTGTTTAAGCAATTTAGAATAAACACAGAAATGACAAAATACAACAATTACACGCACACATGTATAAGACAGAATTTTAACAGACTAATTGAAGAACAAGGAGTACAGCAACAATACTACACAGACGCATCTAAAATAACAGATCAAGTTTCCTACGCGGTGGTGAGTAGAGGGGGAGCCGTTATAAGTCTAGAAAGAATGCCAGGTTGGACTTCAATCTATACTGCGGAAACTACTATATAGCCTGCCTACATGCAGAAAGCTCAGAACCAGCTCTGGTTATAACTGACTCACTATCCGCACTCCATTCAATCAGGAACTTGAAAAACAGACATCCAATAGTAGAACATATAAGACAGATAATAAGTAACAAGGATATACGGCTCATTTGTTGCCCCGCGCATGTTGGCATAAGCGGAAACGAACACGCAGACAGGGAGGCAAAAGAAGCACATAGACGACCCCTTACAGAAGTACCTGACTTCACATCGGTTCGGAAGAAAGCACGACAAACGCTGAACGACAAAAAACAACTTAACTGGAACAGAAGCAGAACCTTCCTAGCATCGCACTGGAAACAAATTACAACCCCCCACAAGTATAATCCCCCCAGGGCGTTAGGGGTACTGCATACGAGACTAATGGGGCCCATCTAGTGATGAGCAAAAGTGGTCTTGTTCTTGCAGTCTTGTCTTGTTCTTGCACATTGTACCAATGCTGAATACGAACCCAGAACAGACAAAAATACAGATTACATTATTAAACAGACTGATACAGGAACCATCTCCTAAAATTTAAGTACTTAAAATAAATACATACATATATGTACGTAGCAATAAATTAAAAACTAAAAACTTTATACAGCCCACTAGGTTTAAGCTCCATGGGATTAAACCCACTTTGTTAGAATAAGTTTTATTATGCTAATAAAGTTTATAAATATAAATAAATAAATAAAAATTACATAATATGATCTCTTTCGATGGAATTTATCTTCAATTCGAATTGAAACCACAAATATAATACTGGTAATCCTGCAAGCTAAACCCTATATGTGGACTTCAACTCAAATTGAGTTTAAACCAAATAAAATGGGTGCTAATCCTAACGCAGCGCAGTTTGGTTATCCCCAACCTGCGATCTAAACCCTAAGTGGCAAATATCTACGGGCTCTTACTTATATGTATATCTGGTAGTCCCCAGTTTCGTAATGAGCAATTTCCATTATTTGTATCGGCTTTTTATTGTATGAAAGCTTTAACGCCTTGCTTTCTATGTTTTTTTATGATGGTCAAAAGATTTTTAAGCTCTTTTTACTTGTTAATTTAAAACTTAGGCATGCCACACCTGACACTTTGTACTTTATTATTATTCTGTAATAAATTTATTTTTAGGCCGCCATTTCTATTATTAACTAATGTATATATGCCAGTATGTATTTCTCTATTAAGTAGGTACACTATGTATTCTCTCTATTGTATTAGTTTAAGTATGTCTTTTTTGGCAAATATATAAATAAATGCCTTTTGAATCTAATGTCTCCAACTTCTTTAGGAATTTCTATAACCTCGTACTCCTGCATTAGGGTATGTCTACAGCAGCTAATCGTGCTAGGGAAAGCCGGCCTTTAAAGTTGTAGTAATCCACAAATTCTTCTTTAGGAACATTTACTTCAATGTGGCATTCATTAGTCTAGCTCCATAACACTGCGGAAACCCTAACTTTTCCAATTATCCTACGATTTCCGTAATTAAGTGGATATCTCCTTGGCGGCAATATATTGTCTTCCATGCGTCGAGCTTACCGGCCTGCAAAATTTATCCGTGGTGTAGGCAGTACGGCCTGGCCTGGGCTTAAATTCAATATTAATATACTAAGGAGCACCTATGTAAATGTGTGAAATAGCTACCCGCGAAAAGATGTAAAGAAGTGGAAAATCTTATTAAGGATGAGTTACGTAATATTTTAATTTATATATTTTTCTTTTTTCGTTAATAAAAATGAATTCATAAAAACGTCACCCTAAAAATACTACTTAAATTTAATAATTAACAGCCACAAAAAAAATTAATTACATATGGGATTGGGATTTCTGGGGGAACAAGAACATTAATCCAACAGCATTAACCCGATAAGTCAGCATATCCTTCACGTTGGTGTTTTAAAATTAACGAGAATCAGGAAACATCCTTTTAATTTTAATTAAGTGGCAGTTTTCGGGGAAAATTTGCCTGTGTCATGATCCTGTGCCGGGAACTATAAATTTTTTCCCACGCATACACAAAAACGGATGTAAATTATTCAAGAAGTAAAAAAGAGAGAATAATTTACATTATACCGCGGCAGACACTTGGTGTGGTTGTTACGCGGGGGTTTCTCATAAACATTTTCAATTTACACGTATAAAATACGGATGAGAGATATTATTGAAGAAAGTTAAGTAAGATATTTAATTGGAATTGGATATGATTGAATTTAAGAAGGAGGGATTACTTAAGGCACGAGATTCTATTAATGTGCAAATTAAAGAGTCACCAAGAAAGTTTGTATAACTTCAGGCACAACATGAGCAGGGTGCTTTTGGGGTAGATCCCAATTTATTTAATCATGCAGATAGTTCATAAAAATATCTCTCAGGCAGGAAGAACGCCTGTCGAAGCATAACAACTGGTAATTACTGTTACAAGATACAGAAAAACTTTTTTAATTCCAGCCAATAATATAGAAGGAACTCAACGAAGGCTAGCAGTAGTATCTTGCAAGTCGATACGTGGTCGAAAAACAGTATTGTATTGACGTACACCTTTACCCTATTGACCTATATTTCTTTAGCTGGATTAAAGTCAGCCGATGGATTTCTTTATCTCCTCTGCCTCCCTTCTTCGTTATTCAGTGCAGGACAGACCCACCAGATACGCAGTAGAATAACAACCGAGGAAATTATAGGATATTTCAATTCGAAAGAATAACCAGAAGATAGGAATCGACAGTAGGTCAATAGGACGTTAGAAAGCACAAGGAAGGATGGTTGCTTGCTTATCGTTAACATCCCAAGTAAATAAAACTTCCAGCGACTGATGGTCCTGGAATTAAGATAAATCTGGTACAGGATGATCTGGAACGTGCTTCGTTCACTGGATACTTTGTAGTTAGCAAGCTTAACACAAAGGGAAAAGTGTTTTCTCTGTCCCTCCCTTACTTTTGGGAATTAACGGCTTTTGATTAGTTTCAGCACTGATAAAACTCTTAACTTTCATAACAAAAATTGGGTCACAATTTAGCAAACTTTAATGAAAGAATTTTCCCTTTTTAGCCCCTTTAAATCCCCTTTCAACAGAAAAAAGGATGTTTTTTTATATTTTTCAAGCATATTAAATTTCGCCGGGATTAAATCTCCTGGTTTTAATAAAATGTGGTTTAAGGCTTTAAAAAATATATCAGGACATTCAAGGCATGGCTTCAAAAGCTCCCTCATCACCAGTAAATAAATCCTCCAAAAAAAGGGTACTGAGGGACGATTTCATTTTTATGGTCCTGATATTGCGTCGAGTGTTATTTTAGGTCATTTTCAGTGATTGTTTGCTGGATTTGTTGACTTTCCGTAATAAGACTCGTAAATATTTTAGGGTTGCTCAATTTAGGATTGGAATTTGTCGGTTGTTATTGCATTTTTAGGTTATCAGTTTTCGGTTCCTTTTTGGATGCAGAATCGTTAAATTAGGTTACTGAGTAATAAAAATGGCTTTAAAAAATGTCTGAACATTTTAAAAGCATTTTTAACGCAACCTGAAGATGGCGTGGTATTTTATTGTAGAATTTTGTTTTTCGTAACATTCATTGGTCATAAAAAATATGTCAAATGGGTTGGCTGATAATAAGTGAATACTCTTTAGATTTCACACTCGTTTCGTATTCATGAAAATACGATTTTAACAAAGGAATAAAATATTGAAAACTCGAGCCGGGTTGTTGGATTGGCTCTTGATAACATATAAAATTGTTCATGTTGTCTTAGAACATCAACCGAAAGGATAAAAGAAGGTTTAACAATAATTGAAATAAAATAAAACCCGCATTTGTTAGTCAAATCTAACTGGAATCATCGTTCTCAAGAAAGTTAAGTCCCGACACCAAATTTTTGTTTTGAATTGAAATATTCAAAAAATAATAATAATAATAATAATAATTGAAATCGCATGAAGCTACACAAATTCTCCAGATATTACACACATTTTAACCCCGTAGGTATCTCATGCAAGAAAGAGCGAAGAAATTTGACTACCCCTCGTGCAGGAACATTTCTGCTCAATTCTCAATCGTTTTATTCAAAAAGTGAAGGAAGAGAGCCAAAACTAAAAATTTCAGAAAGAAAATCCACTAAGTGAGAGAACAATCTCTCATTCAACTGATGTTCTCAAATTTGAATATGAGATGAAAACACAGAATTAAATAACGGAATGAGCGAGACGAAACACAAAATAATTTTATTTTCACTACCGGAGAACTCTCTGAAAATTTTGTAAAATGCACCATGTCAACTCACTCAAAGGAAAAAATTGTTCCGATGCCTCTGTTTGCGTATTGTTATTTACTGTGTTTACTGAGTTTATATCAAACTGTAGGCAATACCATCTTTACCATAAGGGCACTCGGGGCCCGGGCCCAGGGCCCCCTTCCTCTCGGGGGCCCCGAAAGACCGATATATTCGTTTACTATACGAGTACACAATAAAAAAATCCTTTTTCACGATTATAATTTTAATTTTTTTTTTAATTTGAATTGAGCATCTTAAAATTTTAATTTCGCGAATTATAGCTATAGCCAGAATATTTCCGAATGCTAGTGATCGGTTATACAAACCACTCCGATTCCAATAGCGGGCTTGCACAGTTTCTACAATGGCTATACATAGATATCGACATCTACCTAGTGTTCCAAAAATAATTCGAATTATGATTACAAATTAGAATAGAAATTTTGACGTGTTCGTTTATATTGTAGATTATTTCATTATGTCGAAAAGAATATAATTAAGTGGCTCACAAAAAAGAAAAAAAGCGTTAGGACAAAAAGAAATAGTCGAAAAACTTCCTAAGGTTACCTCATTTTTTACAGTTGAAGAAACAAATAGGCTTACAGATTCTTCATCCTCATCAACTCAAGATAAAGATATTTCTGAATATCAACAGGAAAAAGAGTTTTCGTGCGATGAAAATGACAAACACACTTCAGATGCTGAACCCTCCACTTCAAGCTACTGTGAGTTTATAACTGCAAGCTTGGAGAATTTAAATTGTGATCCCGGTACGTATAGTGATGAAATTTTAATGGAAGAAGTACGCGATATTTGGATTCGAAAAGGACCAGAGTGTTTCCAAAATAAAAATTATGACTTCTCGGAAACTTCTACAAGTTTTCCAGATTCAAGCGGTAAAACAAAAATTAGATGCTTGACTAAAAATATTTTTACTCGTAAATTGACGAATGGTGAGTTTTTAGAAAGAAAATGGCTCCTTTATTCACCGTCGAAGAAATCTGTGTACTGTTATTGCTGCCGTCTATTTAATAATACTACTGGTACTGGACATAATTTGAGTTCTCCGAATGGATATAAAGATTAGAAGCATATAAGTAACTTATTAATAGAGCATGAAAACAGTTTACAGCACAGACAATTTATGATGAATTATGTCGCAAGAAGTAAAACTACTGGACGAGTTGACAGTGAGTTGCTGTCCCAATATAATACAGAAGTCAATTATTGGAAGAATGTATTTAGAAGAATTGTTGCAGTAGTTAAATTTTTAGCTTCAAGAGGTCTTGCTTTTCGTGGTGATAATGAGATATTGGGGTCTCAAAATAATGGAAATTATTTGGGATGCTTTGAACTGATTAGTGAGTTCGATCCTTTTCTTGCTGATCATTTACGAATCTATGGAAATCCTGGAAAAGGAAGAACATCATATTTATCTGCAAATATTTGTAATGAATTTATTAATATAATGGGACAGCAAGTCTTAGAAACAATAATTGTTAATGAACTAAAATTAGCAAATTACTCTATTAGCGTAGATTCCACCCCGGATCTGTCCCACTTTGACCAACTGACTTTCATCGTTAGATACGTAAAAGACGGAAAGCCCATTGAGAGATTTTTGCAATTTTTGCCTATGGATGAGCATAATGCACAATACATAGCTGATACAATTTTAACCTGTTTTGAAAGCCTTGATATTCCTATAAAAGATTGTCGCGGACAGAGCTACGACAATGCATCAAATATGGCTGGAAAGTACTCTGGTGTTCAGTCAAGAATAAAAGAAAAATGTGAAATTGCAATTTTTGTTCCATGTGCAGCACATTCGCTAAATTTACTTTTCAATTTTTTCTCCGCTTCGACCAAAAGATACAAAATTATGACAGATCATTTGGGTGCAAATAGAGTCCTGAAATCTCTCTCGGAAACTAAATGGTCTGCACGTGCTAATGCTATTAATGCATTGCAAAATGGTTATTTAAATATTTCTGAAGCTTTGTCATCAATTGCAAATGACATCAATCAACCAGGAGAAACAAGAAACGAAGCCCAAAGCCTAGCAAAAAAAATGGAAAAATTGGAAACTATTCTTTTAACGGAGATATGGAATGATCTTTTGGGAATTATGAATAAAACAAGCTTAAGTTTACAGAACAGCACTATAACCATGGACGTTGCAACAAAACTTTACGCATCTCTAATCGATTATGTCAATAACGCACGCAATAATTTCGATCGGTACGAATCGGCCGCTGAAGAAAAACAACCAAATGTTGACTATAAAGATAAGTCAGAAAGAAAAAGAATTCGCAGCACACACATCATATTTTTTGAAGGATCATCAGAGACTGTACAGTTGAATGGCAAAGAAAAGTTTCGTGTAGATACCTTTATTCCCATAATCGACACATTATATGCACATTTAAAAACCCGTTCGGCAGCATACCAGGAAATTGACAATCGTTTTAGTTTTCTTTGTAAGTTAACAACAATCGATTCTGATGTGTTGTCAAATAAATGCAAAGAATTTGCTGAATTTTATCACGAAGATGTTAATGCATATGAGCTCAAAACAGAATGTTTCCATTTAAGGCAGTATTTAAAAAACATCGCAGAGGAATCAGCGGATTTAAGTATCTCAAACTTACATAAGCTAATAAAGTCTGATAAATTAGAAGAAACTTTTCCAAATGTTGAAGTTGCTACAAGAATATTCCTTTGCTTAATGGTTACCAATTGTAGTGGAGAGCGCTCATTTTCACACCTAAGGAGAATAAAGAACGAATTGCGAACAACAATGTTACAAAATCGACTAACTAATTTGTCAATTATGTGCATAGAAAGTGATATTCTTCAAAAAATAGACTTTGAGCATATAATAGAAGATTTTGCTAAACAGAAATCGCGAAAGAAACCATTATTGTAATCGTAACCAATTCAAACCAGCAGCAATCTTATCTAATTAATAATATAATGTTTATTTGATTTGTATCCATTAACAATAATAAATATAAGATCATAGCAGAAAAACGTTTGTATCAATCACTTTTTTTACTTTCCAAAAGGGCCCCAAATTCTTGTGTGCCCAAGGGCCCCGCCATGACCTAAGACGGCCTTGACTGTAGGGTGCTGTTTAAGCACTTTTAAATTTTGTTCCAAAATTTCTTAAACGAGGTAAATGAACGAAATGCGAACAAAATATCTTGTGGCGAGAATCCATCTCTAAACGTTCTGTTTTGTTTGTTACCTTCCTCTCTAACGAATTAATGCATATGTAGATTTTTTATATTACAAGATATTCTGGTGCAATTTTAAAGTGCCCGTTGAGGAATATAATGACGAGTATTCTTATTAGATTTTTTTCTTATTAGATTTGAAACTTTTATTTATCACTCAGTAATAATTTAAAAATTAATGATAATTATTAAAGTACTAATTAAAAGTAATAAATTTTTAAAATGTTTATTTATATTTATATTTTATTAGAATTAATTTGTTTATTGTTTTTTGTATTTTTAAGAGACTAAATATTTGATTAGAATTTTAAATAAAAAAAAAGGAATTATGAATTAAATTAGTTCTTTTTAGCGGCATTCGATTCTACGGGAACAGGGCTGATAGAATTAGTCTTAGAAAAGTAAATAAATTAGATCTTTCTTTAATTGAAGTGGGCAGTCTTATTTTAACAGATACAACATGAAAGGTAGTATATTCTTGTTTGCAAGAATGCATTCCATCCATAGAGCCTAAAGTATTTTTATTCCTTGCCCGTCGCACTTAACAAATCTAATTATTTCAGAGGGTGCACATTGTTCTCCAAAGGCAATTTCTTGTTCACTTGGATTTCCAGTTCGATTAAAAGGCGCGATGTTATGAAAAACATATAAAATTATTTGCTTTTAAGCAGCTTAGTGAGACCAGGACGGAAAGTACAATAGGCGCGTTAAAACTATTACTTCGTTCATTGATGATGTCTATGAGGGGTAAGTAGAACTTCCTCAGGTAGGGGAAAGCGTATAAAAACATTTAGCAGAATCATTAGGAAAAAAAATTACTGTTATATGCTAGAAAAAATAAATATAGCCAATGTATACTTACAAAGCCCAAATGTCTCTTTATATGGAGCAATTGATATTTTAAATTCCACAAAAGGCTTTTTAATAAATTTACGATCGGAAACAACATTTCATGAATTCATTGAAAAACCAAAGCAAATTGTTGTTCTAGTCCGTGCAATCCAGATGAAAGAAACTTTTTAAACACTTTTCTTTACTTCACTCATATGGGTCAAATTTTGTAACGTTAATTTGACCGTCTTTTGACGTGACAACGTCTTATAAATCGGTTATACCGGAGCGCGGAGAATGTCCCGAAACGGTGTGTGGTGGGCGTGGCCTATGCCCATGTGTGAGTAAGCGACGCCGGCTCCGCCGTATATTGGGAATAAAAAATACTGAATAAATAATCACACTGTTATTGTTACATTTGAGAATAAATAAAAATAAAAATACTGCAAAATTATATGTATATTGTGTTTATTATATATTGCATACCGAATAAGCAACATGGTAGTTGTCACGGGCGATTACCACGTGTCCCGGGGCACCGGTTTTTTTTTCTCAATGTAAATGGGTGAAACTTTGCAGACGATGACAATACACGACATTTTGAAATTTTTTTGTTGTTGATTTTGTTTTTAAGTAACAAAAAAGATTTTTAATAAAAAAAATTCTCTAAATTATTCGTTATACTCAATGTAGAGTCTTAAAATTTACAAAATTTATTGTTAGATAAATAAACTAATTTAACAATTGACGTTCAATTTTTACATATTTTTTCGATATATAAACAATTAATTTGAAAATCAATTTTGACCGCTATTCACGTATGTAGGCTGCTTACATGTATCGTTTCAAGCGAGAATTAGTTGGACTTTGATTTCAAGCATCGGCGTTTCACAGGTCGCCAGCAGGCCGAGGCCTGAAAGTTTTCGCCTTGAGGCCAAGTATCACCACACTCACTGACCGCCAACTATATGGAGCCTTCAGTTCAAGGAAGCTGACAAAGCTCGCATTTATTGTCAGTTCGGGCCTGCGGGTGTTCATGGTGTGAGACTGAAGCCGCCTTGTTCAGGCCATGAACATTTTTGCACTTGAATTAGCAGGTCTAAGCAGTCGTTTTCGTCTGTGTGTCTGTAGGGAATCATGGCTTCACCTGCATGCCACGGCCTGTCAGGCGGATATTTGAAGTATCATCCCTCATTTAGACTGAGTCACGCTTAGTCGTGCCGGCCAACCTGCAAGTGAATGGGGGTCTTTCGTGGAGAAACATGTTTTAGTTAATTTAACCCAATTTCCTCGCAATTTGTACACTGTTTGTTTAAAAAAATTACGTGATATTTGCCTAGACCCCCCTCTCCCCGCGTGAGATTCGGCACGACCTCCTCCCCCCATAAAAGCCTCACTTAATTGATGGAGGTCCCCATAAAAATACTTTCCACGTACCCAATTGGATTAGCAAAATATGGACATGTAAATGGAAATATGGACGCCCGTATTTTGCTAGATAGTTATCACAACAGAATGAAGCACGTTTTTGTACAGTCCTAACACAAATTATTTAAAAAAATTGGAGTAGCTAGTACATTTTATTATTCAAAGAATTTCATTTTAAACCATATCGTACCTTGTAAAACGTAGCATAACAGAAATAAAAACCCGCAAAAAAATGCGAAACAATTAGGTACCAAGTTTATAGCAGAAAAATTAAATCGATTTAACTCAAAGTTGCGTCGAAATTTCGAATTAGCGTATAAACGGGTATTTCTTACAAATCGGGTTCGTACAAAAACATTCTTATAACTATGGCTTAAGCCGAAACATTTCGGTTTAAGCCATAATTCGAATTACCTCGTTTATATAGTCTAAGATCCGGTATAAGAAATATATACCCTCATCTGTTATTTGATGATGACAACTATTATATGATAGATAATATATACATTGATAAAACGCACATGGGTTGCCAAGCTAAATCGCGTACTGAAGGTGTTAAATAACAGATATTGTAATTAATTTTTTTGGGCCAACTACCCTCATTTGTTAATCATAAAATTGGACCATTAACTGACAGAATATGACACAAAGAAGAGGAAAAATAGGGGTTGCTCCTAGACTATCATTCACTATTTGTGGTTATTTTATATTCCAAAATATTCAACGGTTTCCTTATTTTATAGCTTACAAAATAATAGACGGTAATTATGTAATAGGCCGGAATATGGTACATTTACCTTACCTTGTCATTCCTTGTCCTTTCTGCTGACGTCACCTGTAAGCACAATAAGAGATTAAGCCATATGCAGTTCAATTACAAAAAGCAGCGTTCTGTCGTGATAGCATTGGATGAAAGTGAGTAGAGTAATCAACCGTATGTTCCCGTTGACAGTTCTTTCATTCTTCTCTGCACTACATTTTCCAATAGAACTTGCTGTTTGTTTGACATGGCTATAGATGGAATAGAATAAAAGAAATCGATACTGACTCGCATACTGCATTCCCTTGCTACATAGTAAAATAATACACGAGCTCTAGTTATAAATACGGAAATGTTTAACTCAACACGATTCTTGTGGGACTACATTAAAATTGCTCTAGAATCACCCTTTGTGTCACTAGTCCGTCATGTATCGCATATTTCAAAAAAACATATGGAACGAACAAAAACAAAGAACAAAAAAATCTTCTTACAGAAGAACTCTAAAATCTAGGCAACCTTTGTTGTGCCACACTTTTGCTGAGGCAACCTAATACTGTTGGATAGGGAATGAAATAACCTTTCATTACATAAAAAAAATTGATTAAATAACAGATGAGGGTATATTATCTACGCTTGCTTGCCTGTTTATACCTGGCAACCCCACAATTGGGCCCGGTAGAAATCAGGCAACCCCTATTTTTCCTCTTCTTTGTGTCATATTCTGTCAGTTAATGGTCGAATTTTATGATTAACAAATGAGGGTAGTTGGCCCAAAAAAATTAATTACAATATCTTTTATTTAACACCTTCAGTACGCGATTTAGCTAGGCAACCCATGTGCGTTTTATCAATGTATATATTAGGGGTATTCATGAAAACGTGTAAATCCCTAGTAAGCCGGGTAAATCGTATAAGTTTCCAATCTCGTAAATGAACTGTCAAAATTTGTATGGAAAGTGAAATACGCAGACTAGATAAGTTTACGCTGAAATTTTGTGGTGTAAACTTCGTAGATATATGTGTAAAATCTTCAAATGTCAATTGTGTGCAAGATGGAAGAGGTGAGAATAAAATTTATGAAGAATATATTTTTAAAATTCTAATCAATTTCTTTATTTGGTTAACTACAATGTTTTATTTTATAGCAATAGAAAAAATTAACTAAAAATTATCAAAATTACCATTGCGTTTTTCAAAGCATTGCAACATTAACAATTCTCCACAAGCAATATATTGCACAAAATTAATTAATTTATTTTTCTCACTCTCTTTTGGCATTTTTCTGTTTAGTAATTTTGACATTAACATCCACTTTGAACAGTTGGCCAATTATATCGTTTACATACATCAAGTCATCATAGGTGCGTTCATTAAACAAACCTCGTAAAAATACGCGTATACGGAATGTGCAAATTTACTCGTTTTCATGAATACCCCTATTATGTCATCATCAAATAACAGATGAGGGTATACAGGGTGTCCCACATAAACTTACAAAGCGGCCGGCTGTGGATAGGTCTTGGATAGACGAACACAAAAACGTATGGGGGGGGGGGGGGGAGGAAATCGTAACGGTTTAGCCGCTAGGGCGTTTTGAAGTTTTTTTGCTAGAGTTTTACATATCACCCTGCATTTTTGTAACCGTGTAACCCATTTTCATGATTATTGTACCGGTGTACGCAGAATTCCCCCACCTATCTACGACGGTAAAAATAATGGTCCTATCTTATAAACTTTTGGAGTTATGAGTCGCCAAAGTCAAAATTTTGTATTTTTTTCACTAAAATTTCAACTAAAACCACCTTTTTCTCCAAAAAATACGTGATAAACCTAAACTTTTTTTTCCAAAATTAAAAAGTTTGGACAATTTCATCCAAACAACAAAATACAAAAAATTGATTTTAAAACTATTAGGTATAATTTTAGCGTCAGTCAGTCAGCGTCAAAAGTTTGTATACACCGAAAATTTACTACCTTTGAGGTGAGAATTCCACATGGCTTTTTTATTAAACAAATCAGTTTCACGACTGCTCTTGGTGACGTTATTATGTTTGCGCCCCTGAAAAGTTACATAAAATTCATATGGGAACAAGTCAGGCGTAGACATTTTTCTGTCAAGTGTGTAAGCAACAAATTACAACGGAAATATTTTGAAGCAAAAGTAAACCAGTATTATACCCATTACTTATTATAAAAAATTAGGTTGTTCAAGTATGATTCATTAAAGAAGAAATGTCGTGTATGGGCACAAAAAATTATTAAATCCCTTTGCAGCAATACAAAAACTGGCCCACGCTCCTGTCATTCTTACGATGCGATGTAACCAATGTGGAGGCCTTGAAAATATTACATACATTGTAATTTTTTATTTTGTGAAACATTACAAATTACATAGAATTTTTTTAGAGCATTTTTTCTTTTCTATTAAACTACTTGAACTACTTAATACTATAGATTCTTTTTTCTAAATCCATTCTGATTCGATTATTGCTGTTAAGAATTACCAACAATTATTTCTTCCTTTTTTGTGTATCACGGGATTGGTTTTTTCCTGAAGTCGGTTTTTTAAACTTTATTTTTATCTTAATATAATATGAGGAATCTTCATTTTTGTATGGATTTAACAGAAGAAGGACTAGTTTCCTAAACACCAGAAATTGAATTAAAGTAACAGACCACCCAATTGGATAAAAAAAGAGTAGGCAGTGTGGAACATCTACCTAAATCTTTTCGGAAAATTTTGCTTCGAATTGCAAAAATATTGATTCTGAATCTCGTTGACATGCAGTCATTATGTACTTATGTACAAATGCTTTTACAATTATCATACTAAATATATACACATATCCATGTATCTATAATAATAACTTGAGCATAATAATCAATTTTATGTTTTTTGTTTTTAATAGAATGAATTTAGGTGGAATTTTTGCAAGAATCTTGCAAGAAATCTTGCTCTGAGTCTTGTTCTTGCACAGTTAGTCTTGTTCTTGTTCTTGCAAGCATAACTAAGTCTTGTTCTTGTTCTTGCAAAATGTGCAAGAACAAGACAAGACTGCAAGAACAAGACCACTTTTGCTCATCACTACTATCCACAGCCGGCCGCTTTGTAAGTTTATGTGGGACACCCTGTATATTTCTTATACCGGATCTTGCACTAATAGGGTAAAAAATTTTGGATGATCCATAATTCGAATAATTTTGGGAGTAGCTATAAACTAGGTAAATTTTATTACATTACTCAACCATCGGCATTTCTTATAACGTGAACTCATTCGTTCATTATTATTACTTGCTACATGTTATTGCTAATTTCTAAGGAAAGTAGGAGGTAAAATCATAATAGAAATAATCAGAAAATTTGTCATTTTCATACTTTCGGGGGGCTGTAAAACCCTTCGTAGTGAATGAAATTAAAAAAGTTATGGATGTAAATTATAACTCTAAAAAAACTTGTTATTAGGAAAATAAGTTATAGCCTTTAAAAGAAAATATTGTGACTAATTTTTGTGTTCTAAGGTTTATAACTTCTTAATTATTCATTTTACTACCAAATTTAAATTGTCCTTGCAAATTTTCTGTAAGATTTACCGTTTCGGAGATATAGTGAAAAAACCATTTGCTTTCCAAGATGGGGGCCAAATGGGGGGGGGGTTAGAATCCCGAAAACTCAAACTTAAGCTCACACTAACCGCGCCCCCCCCCCCCTACACATCCCAAAAATAAACCTTGTCCTGCATTTTTGCAATGTTAAAGTACCATTTCCAGTTGGAATACCAATGACAACATTAGAGTTAAAATACCACTGTACCATTATTGTCATGTTCCAAAGTATATTGTATAACGAAGTATGTCATAAATTTATGCTGTCGATTTAGTTCAATAAATTCATCAGGTTATGGGCCCAGTGGGCCATGCTTAAAAAAAAAATATTATATATATATATATATAATATAGTTAGGATGTGGGTTTGACCCCTTCGGTCCACACGACAAACTTCCCAGTATGATGAACGAAGATGGAATAACTGACTTCCTACACAATAGTTTTAGATTTAGCACTAGTGGAAAATTGGTTAGTATCAGAACTGGTGACAAAGCAATCCCGAGAGAAGCTAGTTCAAATAACTGTAATAGTAGTAAATGCACAAGATTTTTCTAGATAATTTGTGTTTCCTGAACGTTAGCAAACAAACATGTCCTCCGTATTTCGTTAGCTGCACTAAAGCGGATATTTAAATTCGTATTGAGCGTGCTGAAGCGCCATTGACAAACTGAGAAGCGAGTGACTTCATTTGGAAATTCTAAAGCTTTCCGGAGATATTAGCAAAACTGTAACTGTTAAGTACTTGTCAGACTAGACCAAAAAGAACAAATTTTGCGGTAACTAACGCTATCGCTGTGCAGAACCCAAAAAAAATCACTTCGTTTAGAATGGGTCTCATTCCATCGAGTTTATTAGATCTTAGCAAAGCTTGTCAATTTAGGTCTTTCTGACAATTAGCCGAAGTTTTTCTATTTAAACAAAAAAGGCCCGACCGAATATTATGAAATTTTTTTCAGAGCATTTCTTCGTTAATATCCTTTTTTCGGCACCTCAATGAAGTCTATATAGCTTTTAGTTCGCGCGGTATCGTGCAGGTACAAAAATCATAAACGTCGTTTAAACAAACAAAAAAACGGTTCGACCGAATTTTATGAAAATCTTTTCAGATCATATTTTGGTTAATACTCTTCGAACGGCCCATCAACTTAGTCGACATCTTTTATAGTTCGTGCGATATTGTGCAGGAACAAAAATCACTTATGTCATTTAAACCAAAAAATCGCTCGACCGAATATTATAAAAATCTTTTCAGAATATATTGTCGCTAATACGCTTCGAACGGCACCTCAAGTAAGTCAATATCTTTCGTGGCTCGGGCGATATCGTGCACGTACAAAAATCACTTACGCTGCTTAAACAAAAAACGGCTCGACCGAATTTTATGAAAATCTTTTCAGATCATATTTCGGTTAATGCGCTGCGAACGACACCTCAGCGAAGTCGATATCTTTTTTGGTTCGCGCGATATCGTGCAGGAAAAAATGACCACATCCGTACGCACACACACACATACTTCCTCCCAATTTTTTGCTTAAAATGCTCCTGGGACCTTGAAAGATGAAAATACGTCGAAAATTTCCATTCCGATTTTCGGACTGATTACAATAACTTCCTATACTGGGAAGTTAATAAAAAAAAGTCAAATATTTTATATTTGAGGCGAAGAATAATTATCTTGATAATGTGATCATCACTGTATCAAATTGAAAAGTCGGGTGATGGAAATTTTTAAGGATGGAAAATCCATATGAAGAGCGTTTTCATACACAGCGAGCTGTGGGGCTATGTGGATTGATCTAACCCTAGACTGAAGGCAGACAAGGGTGCAGGTCTGGTGGTTTGGAAGACCATGGACGAAAAGGCCCTGGCAACAATTGTGCTAAGTGTAAAATCGTCACAATTGCTCCACGTAAAAAATGTGTAACATCAGCAGAAGCATCGTCAGCTGTTACAGCTAAAAATGAACGAGAAACAAGGTATTGCTTCTTATCTTGATAATTTCTCGAGCATTGTCGAGAAATTGAATGAAATCGGTATCAAATTAGAGGATACCGAAGGGGTTTACTATCCATTTTACTGCTGTGTAGTTTACCAAAGTCCTACGAGAGTTTCGTTATTGCGATCGAGTCGAGAGATGTCCTGCCTAGTATTACTAACCTAAAAATCAAATTGCTGGAGGAAGGACACCGAAAGGAAGCAGAAATGCAACCAGAGGAAAACGGGCTAAACGAAGGTGAACAAGTTTTTTTATTCCAGATCAATAAGAACAAATAGAAGGAAAGAAAAATGAAGAAAAAACGCCAAGGATGTTTTGCATGTGGGAAATATGGACACTTTGCAGACAATTGTCAAGAAGACCATAAGAAAATCGTGATGAGTCCTAAATGATACCTAACAAGGGTAAAACTGGAAATTCTACGTTTTCGATGATTTTCGCCAACAACGCCATTATTGGAAAAATGAAGGGTGGTGGACAGTGGCTCCACATGTCATATTTGTTGTAACAGAGAGCTGTTTACAAAAATAAAGGCACATTATGAAAAAATCCAACTAGCTGCTGAACATTCAATAGAATCACATGGGGTTGGTGAAGTATTGTTTAAAACGAAAGAAAGAGTGAATGTCACATTAAGGACCTATTTTTGCTCCGAACATAAACTCGACACTTCCTGTCGATGAGTAAAGTTGTAAAAAGGGGTTATGTTGCATATTTCGCAACGAGTGGCGTTGCCATAAGGGCGAAAACGGGTGGTCCAATAATAGAAGCCAAGGGAATAGACGGGCTTTTTGTGTTCGAGTCAGAGTTGGTGGGGGCCAACACAGTTTTTTACGCAAATAAAAGACGCATACACAAACGGAAAACCGTAATGTCCTCATTCTCTTTATATTCAAGGCCGACACCCGGCAAAATTATGAGCAATTTACCTGCTCAAAAAAGAAATCATTTTAGAGGGAAAGTGTGATCGCTCCCAACAAAACGCCCCGCGTATTTATTGAAATGTGTTCCGGCGCTCATATCTTCGAACTCGGGCATTTAAAAAATTCTTTGGGTCAAGTTTGGCTGTCGTGATGCCATATGTTCTCCCATTAAAAAGGGCTAGAATTTCTACGATCGCCATATCCCCCTTAAAAAACGAAGAGACTATGCTTGCCCGCAATAAGCCCATTTTTTATTTTTACTCGGGTGGTTTACAATCGCAGACCATTTTATTTTTAATAAAAACGATATACATTTCACATTTTAAATGAAAATATCTCATTAGGTGTATACTCTGAACTATTCTTAATGATATGGGCTAGTTTTAGCACCAAAATATTCGCCAATTAGGTATGGGGCCAATAAAAACACTATTGTATACATTCTTCAATGTTCAATTGTAAATTGCTTGAAAAACCTAAATGTTTTTGGCTAGGTATCTGTACATAGCACTAAGTACACAATTTTTCATTATCGAATTTTAAAAAAAGTTGTAACACAACTCGAAAAAAATGTTCACATCCAACCCAAACTAACCCAAAATTGTGGAAAGCTTATAATAGACTAAAAAGTAGAAAATATAACTGATCAACTTCCAATTTTGCACACACTCGTAGTTCGCGTGATAATTAATATGTAGGCATGATGAGATGACTAGTTGAGTTAAGAGTGAATTGAAAATAAAGAAGCAGTACACGTTACAAAAAATCACAAACAAAACACAGAGATGCTGCTGTCAACTAAATTCATCTACTCAACTACTGAACTCATGTCCGTATGCATAATTTCAACCTAACCCAAGTAGCAGAGCTGAGTCGAGTTCAGTCGACCTTAATTCAACTCGACTCCCGTTTACATGTATTTAGACTTGGGTTCAACCTGAGTTCAACCCATCATGTACATATAAGTACTAAATCCAATCTGACCTTTTTGTAAAAAAATCAGGAAGAGGTTTCCAAGATTGCGGCCGTTTTTGTAATTGTGTTCCACCGAGCCCACGACATGGGTATCAAATGAAAGAGTACGACAGGCAGTGGCGGCTCGTCCTTAGGGGCTAGTGGGGCTTAGCCCCACCAGAAATTTTCGAGAAAATCATATTTTTAATTAATTATTACATGTTATTACATTTTGAATTAATTTCATTTTTACAAAAAAAAACCCAATTTTTTTTGCAATTTCTTACATTTTCTAAACAAATAAATAAACCACAAACAAAATAATAAACCACAAACAAATTCGAAGTGGAATTTCATAGAAAAAGTATCAAAAAAGCAAATAAAAACAAATAAGAAAACTCTCAATTCTCTCTCTATCTGACCGAATCATAACGCCATTCCTATTTACATGTAATTCTCGGTCCTCAGGGGCTATCGTTGAGTCAGCCCCGAAGATGAACCATTTTGTATGCAAAATTTCTTGACTGAGTCGATGGATTCATCCACTTTTGTTCTACCAAGCGGGGCTGAAATTTATTAGCCCCGAGCGATTCATTGGGATTCTCTCACTGGGATGTATGGATTCTCTTGCTCTGTTGGGTTTACTCACGCACATAGAGTAACAGTGTTGTCGACTCGTTCCTTTAGTTTTGTTTCTTATATTTCTAAAGGAATTTTGCTTGCATTTGCTACTAATTGGCCGAACATTTAGAAACCTTTTTAACACTTATGGGTTTTATATACGTGAAGGGCTGATTTTATTTTGCCCGTAGCAAATATTTTACTATGTGCCCCTTAATCCCTCGTGGGACATAGGGCGGAAACAGTTGCCCTCCAGCGGACTCTGTTTTGCGCGACAGCTCTTAGCTCTGACCAGGATCTCCCAGTAGTTGCGGCCTCTGCTAGTAGGGTTCTCCTCCACGTTGTTCTAGGTCTTCCAACTCGACGGGATCCTTGCGGGTTCCAGTCAAGGGCCTGTTTGGCTAGATTTTCGTTATCGCGTCGCAAGGTGTGGCCAACCCAATTCCATTTCCTTCGCCTGATTTGGTCGTCTATCCTTTCTTGGCCGGCACGGCGCCATAGCTCTTCATTTGAAATTCTATCTTGCCAGCGGATTTTTAGGATACGACGTAGGCATCTGTTTATGAAGACTTGTAGGCGCCCTGTGATGAATTGGGTGACTTTCCATGTTTCGCAACCGTATAAAAGAACTGCCTTAACGTTGGAGTTGAACAGCCGCAATTTGGTGTTGGTTGAGATCTCCGTTGATCTCCATATGTGGAACAAGCATGCATATGCGCTTCGTGCTTTATTTATTCTGGAACTGACGTCTTCTTCTGCACCACCATTTTCGGTAATAATACTACCGAGGTAGCAGAATTTATCTACCAGTTCCACGTCACGGTTATTCAGCGCAGTTCGTTCAAGTGTGTTTGCATTTATCCGCATTTCTTTGGTTTTATTCGGATTCAGCCTTAAGCCTGCTAGACTACTTTCTGTTGCCAAATTGTTTAACATGTTTTTTAGCTCCTGATGTCTGTGGGCCAGCAAACAGATATCATCTGCGTAGTCGAGGTCCTTAAGGCGATCTAGCAAACCCCACTGTATGCCGCCTGTTCTACTATCTAGAGCGCCAACAAGAATGTCATTTATTACTATAAGAAATAGTAATGGGGATAGTAAGCATCCTTGTCGTACTCCTGAACTCACCTCAAAGCTGTCGGATAATTTTCCGTTATGGAGAACTCTGCATTTGGAATTGTTGTATAGGGCTTTTATCAATTCTATTATCTTATCCGGCAGTCCACGTCGCCGTAATGCCTGCCATATAAAGCTCCTATTAACCGAGTCGAACGCTTTCTCATAATCTACGAAAGCAAGGTAAAGGGGGGATCGGAATTCAGTAGACTGTTCCACTATTATTCTTAAAGTGTTGATGTGATCTATACATGAACGGCCCTTCCTGAATCCGGCCTGCTGCCTTCTAAGCGTTTGATCTACTGCCTCTCTTATTCTTGATAGTATAGTGTGGGACAAGATTTTACCCACAGTAGATAATAGACAGATGCCTCTCCAGTTGTCGCATATTGTTAGATCCCCCTTTTTGGGTATTTTGACTATGATACCTTCCGTCCAATCCTCCGGAAAGGTACAGGTGTTCCATGCTAATTCGAGGATTGGCTGAAGCGCATCTGCTATGAGGCTTGAGTCGGCTTTCAACAATTCTGGCGGGATGCCATCTTTTCCAGCTGCTTTACCATTGGCCATCGCATGAATTGCGGTTACTATTTCCGTCTTGGATGGGGCCCGGGTGTTGATTCTTATCGGCTGTGCATTGTTGCTGTTTTCCTGAGGTTGAGGTAGAAATATAGTAAAAAGTAGTAAAAAGAGAAATCCTTATTGGAAAAGAGGCTAATTGGATTGAATTTTAACAGAATGTTCGAAGTTTATTTTTAAGTGAAAAATATGTGCTTGCAAAGTTACGGTAGATATATATTGAATTATTCGCCAATAAATAGTATTAAATTATTATTGATTTAACTATTTGTTAAATATTAATATACATTTTTTAATATACATATATATTTTTCATAGATTGTATTTATATTGATTTAATTTTTGTTTTTGTTTCAAATGAATCACGTATATAATTTATTGAAGAAAAATTTTCCTTTGTTGTCATTACAAGAAAAATTAGAAATTAAACGTTTAGAGCCGCATCAAACATTTCGTTTTAAATTAATTTGCACTGCAATATACAAAAGTAGAACATTTTCGTCGGATTGGTCTTCCAAAAAGGAAATGCCATACGGTTAATAACAAAGAAAAATGTATTGTTTTGTTTTTGTTGCATTTTATTTAGAGGAATCGACTTATACAGAAATGTTATTCGGGATTTAAAACATTTATTTAAAAAACATGAAACAAGCGCTACGAATTTAAAAAAAATACTTCAAATAACTAAACCTTCGGGACGGTTAATATTATCGCACAGATCGATGCAGGATGCGTGAGTTCCGCAGCGAAATATAAATAATCTAGTATTAAGTCGAATTTTTTTAGATCTTCGTGGCCACGACACCATTCTTTTCATGCTCTCCCAAGCGAAAAAAATTAATAATCGAAATTTGCAACAAACGTGGTCTATATTCGAGAAAAAATAAAGATAATCCCTTCATTGTTTTGAATTGATCCAGGGTGAAGTTTGGGACAGTTAGTGAAGCAACTGGTTTATTAAAACGGTTTATCAATTTCGGTTGAATTCATTAGCGGCATTATAAATATTTTATAAATATTCCAAATTTAAATGAAAAGTTATTGTTCGCGCAGAAATAAAACATTTTCTTTTTTTTTTTCGTTTATTGATTTGTTGAATTGTTAAATATTTTATTATTCGTTTTTCAAAGAAGTTGAGCTCTATACTCTTCAAATTAGTGGGATAGGCCTAAATTTGATAACAATGAATAGAGCTAAGTTCCTTTTTATAAAATCATTTCTCATATTTTCTTTTTTAAACAAATTGAGCTATTAATTTTGAGGAAACGAACAAAATATTTTCGGTTAACGCTCTGAATGCAGTACCTCTAATCTGAATGTTATTTTACTTGCATGCTTTGTTTTAGTAAACACGAGTGATTCAGTTTATTTCCATCTTACGCAGGTACAAAAATTTCAGATAAGAAATAGATAGGTCAATTTTGAACAGCTAAATTCAAACAAAATTTAGATAAAATTATACCAATATAAAAAATTTTAAAATCAAAGGAGCGTTCATTTAAGTTTTAATGTGAACAAATACATGTAAAATTCACTGAAAAACCAATTGGAAAGTTTAGTGCAGTTGGCCTGTAAGATAGAGTGGAAACCTACATAAAAATAATTATATTATTAACTAATTTTTTTTCAAGCCCCACCAAGTTTTAGAGGCAGGAGCCGCCACTGACGACAGGTAGAATACAGTAAGCTGGTGACTTGATTTTAAATCTAAAAGAACCGCCATCATAAAATTGCAAAATACATATAATAAACTAAAAAGTAGAAAATAAAATAAATGGTTAAAAAAAGTTTTTTTAATTCTTTTAATTAACTAAAAAATGTAGGAAAATTAAAAATAAAAAAATATGTAAAAGGAAGCGTGAAATTTCAAATTTAATGAAACAGTTAATAAAAGAATGGCGCATTTTTAATCAAAAATTTCAGTGAATTGAACCTTATAAATTAATACATAAAATCTTAGATATATTGAAAAATAAAACAAAATTAAAAATGATGATTTTATAAAAAAAAATGTAAATTTCTTAATATAAAAATAATGAAATTAATAAAGCAATAAAATGAGGGTTATTGTAAATCTGACGCGATTTACAGGTATATTTTCAATTTTTTTATGAAAAATGCGCCATTCTTTTAATTAACTTTTTCATTAAAATTGAAATTTCACGCTTTCTTTTACACATTTTTTATTTTTAATTTTTTTAGTTAATTAAAAGAATTTAAAAAAAAATTTTTTTTAACCGTTTATTTTATTTATTGAAAGGCGTTGCAGCGCATTCGCATGTTTGCTAGTTAGTTTAAATATAACTTACTTAAATTTAAAAATCAGTGGGGAATTTTTTCCGATATTCTTGTTTTATTAATACTTAAACTTTTCGTTAAAGCAGTGGCAGTTTCTCATTGGAAGTAAAAGAAGCACAAGCACTGCTTCCCTTGACCAAATAAGCAGCTTTATAATTTCAATAATTTAAATATATCAAGATTAATCAAAAGAAAAATCTTAATATATGTATTTCCTCCTCTGGAAACACTAAGTATGCAATTTACAAATTGGCTTATATAAAATGTATAATTGAAATTTATCATACTACTGTAGGAAAAGAGTAAAGCCCTGACCAAATTACGAGCGGCGAGTGGCAACTACTTAAGTGCCGCTCGCCGCTCTTATCGTGGCGAGGCCCAACCAGCCTGGGAAGCTGTACTATCTCCAGCTTATTTGGCCCAGAAAATAAAGGTGAAAACTCCAACACATCCAGAAAACCAGGAAAGAAAACCAAAAAAAAAAATTTTAAAAACCGACTTCAGAAAAAAGCCGCACAAAAAAGGATGAATTAATTGTTTGTCATTCTTAACAACATTAATCCAATCGGAATGGATCTAGAAAGAAGAATCACTTTTGAAGACGGTGCCAGGTAGTAGTTGACTTTGATTGCACTAACTCTTGCTTCGGGAATTGTTTTCATTTCTTTGTTAGGCTTATGCCCTTAATACATCACCCACAGGTGTTAGCAAGCACCGTCTTCAACAGTGATTCTTCTTTCTAGATCCATTCTGATTGGATTAATGTTGTTAAGAATTACAAACAATTAATTCATCCTTTTTTGTGGATTTTGTGCGGCTTTTTTCTAAAGTCGGTTTTTAAATTTTTTTTTGTTTCCTTTTCTGGTTTTTCTGGTATTAAATTTACTGTTAAAAATCGTTAAGTACCAATAAAAATTGCATGCACAACACATAAACAGTCATGAGACAACAAATAGCCTCCTTTTAAGCAGGTCTTTGTTAGTGCTCACGCTAAAAACATTAATATTTTTATTTACATTAATAAACATGCGATTAACAGGCTCAAATCGGCCATAATTGGTGTTAGAGGAGTTGATGTGTAAGAGCGGTGGTCCTCTCAAATTGTATCGGCTCTCTCTAAACGACGCACGGCGCCTTAGAAAACCTGAGTCGACACGTCCATTAAGAAGCTGGTAGACGAAAACAACATCGGCCACCTCACGACGCTTGTGGAGAGTGTTTAAGTTGAGTAACTTAAGTCGGTATTCATATGGTGGAAGAATTAAAGGGTCTTCCCAAGGAATCAATGCGAATCGAACGAACCTACGTTGAACCGACTCAATTTTTCCAACATGTGAAGAATAGTGAAGAGACCAAACCTGGGACGCATATTCAAGTAAAGGTCTGACAAGGGAAATGTAGAGGTGTTTAGTGATCAGGGTGCTGTTAAATTCTTTGGACCACCTTTTTATAAAACCCAAGACTAAGCTGCTCTTGGAAGAAATATAGTTGATGTGAGTAGAAAAGTCCAGCTTGGTGTCAAATCTAATCCCGAGATCTTTGACAAAATTAACACGGGGACACCCTGTAGTTATAAATTGTAGGATCACGTCGCCTACGACTTCGCATTTACTAATATTAAGAACCAGGTTGTTGTTAGCACACCAGGAGTAAAAGGTGTCGAGGTCGACTTGCAAAAGTTTGCAGTCCTCCATACTCTTTACGCGACGGTACAATTTGATGTCATCAGCATAAATCAGGATTCTGCAGTGTCTTAGCAAGGTAACAATATCATCAATAGAAAGAATAAAGAGGATAGGGCCAAGATGACTGCCTTGAGGGACACCGGATGACGCCTCAATGGTCGCGGATTTGGATCCACGGAAAAGGACTTGGTAGGTCCTGTCAACTAAGTAGGACTGGAACCATAATAAAAGGGCTTCAGGGAAATCTAACTTTTTTAGTTTAAAAAGTATAATGGAGTGGGAAAGCTTGTCAAATGCCTTACTGAAATCAGTGTAAACACAATCAGTTTGGCAACCGGAAACGAAGCCTTCAACAGCATGGAAGTGAATTCAAGGAGATTGGTGGTAGTGGAACGAGTCTTCGGATAAGCAATACTCATAGTCTTGGTTTTATTTTCTTGGATGAAGACACAAGTTGATAAGAAATAATAAAAAAAATTTCTTGGTTCGAGATACTCATTTTTTTAATATAAGCAAATTCTTGAAGGAAGCAAATTAATTTTCTTGACGGCTCTTTTGAATAAGGACTCATATTTTTTCTAATGATCATATGCCAGTGTCAAACTAACTACAATATTTCCAAGTAGGTAATAAAATAGTGAATTGTCTCAATAAATATATTCTCGTATTAAAACTTCATCGTGTCTTGATTCAATACAAATTTTATTTTAAATAAAACATATTTAGTTTCTTGAGTAAAAAATAAAAAAATCATATTTCGAAAAAGACATATTTTGGTCGAAAAATATAAATATTGAGCGAAGAAATACAATTGCTTAGCCCAAGAATTTCTAGTGGCTTACTCTGACACAGCATTCTCATTTTAAGACTGAAAAATTTTTCTACTCAAGACAAAGAGACGAATACTATGGAATTGCTGGAATCAAGACAATTTTTCTATCAGTGTAAGGGTAGTCTGTAGGGGGGATTGAAAAAAGCAAATTTTTCATGACGCTTTTGGGGAGAGCGGTAAAATGCCTCTATACATAAGTAACTTCTGTTCAAAATTTCACCACCCTAGGATAATGTCTTCTGTTCTGGTAAGGATCGTGAAATTCAAAAAATTTAGTAAAATCGCCAATTTTTCTATTTTTCCGGAATTTTTTTTTTTTGCAAATGTCACAGCACTTTGCGGTAGTGTGCAAAGTTTCATCTATGTTTGGTTAATTACTGTGCAAAATTTGACGCTCCACGGAAAATATTTTCAAGTTTACAGACTTCAATTGCCCGAAGGAATTCAAGGTCCCCTTTAAGGAACCGACCTTTCTTGCTGATCATAGAACAATGCGCCAAAAAACTCCAAGCACGTTCTGAAAGGAAGACGTCGTAATTCTAAATCTACTGCGTCCCTCATCAACATCAACGTTCTTAGAAGATGATGAGGCAATGGATGAGGATAAGGAACTTGAACCCGATGACTACGACTACAACTACAATCCCGGACCGTCGACTTCATCCTCTTCGCAAATGCGAAAGAAACTTACAAATACCGCCTTAATAAGCCAACGAGTTGAGGTATCGCTTCAAGCCACGGCTGCCATAGCTTCTAGCTTTCTGCACGACGTAGGATTAGTCTCTGGATCGGATACATCTTTCGTGATTGATAAGAACAAAATTGCTAGAGAAAGGTATCGCACCATTCTAAAGCTTAAACGTGAGAGTTTGGACATTGACAATGATGATTTAGCAACAGGTCTTTACTACGACGGCCGACATTGTCAACAGAAAAGGATAATGATAAATACTATTGCTTGGTGAAAGAACCTAGGATCAAGCTACGTTGGTCATGCTACACCAGCTTCAGGATCAAGTCTGGCCATTGCTGAAAATATTTACGACTATATCACAGCAGAAGTGCCCGGAGGTTTCAACCATATTCTTTTTCTAGGGTGTGAAATACTGAAATTCACATTCATTCAACCCGGAAACTTTTAGTTATCCAGATCAAGTTAACCCAACGTCATCGACCCAGTGATTTCTCGGAATGCTTACTTCGCATCTCCAGAAAACATTCTGCTCGCGATGCTGACTGATAAGAGAACATACATATATCAGAGCCCTTGGCATTCAAAGAGTCATAAAAGCAAGAGAATCAGGTGAGACGGTTGGACACGTTGGGATTAGAAAGTTCAATATTCTAAAAATAAACTTCGAAGACAACGACTACATCAAACTATTTGACTGTCGTCCAGCGAAGTAATTCCACCACCAATACTGAATGATGTGACTACAGAAGATTTGAAAAGTATGCTGGGAGAACCAATACCAATTGACTGGACTTTTACAAAGTTCCCATGCCACACACAAGCTGTGGAAAGGACAGTAAAATTGGTTACTGAATTTGGGTTCAAGAGACAGTACAATGTACAAAACCTGAAGACCTAAGAAAACACACGTTTTCGTACTTTTAATTTTGAATACTAATTTCGTAATTCTTATATCTAAGTGTATGAGAGTGTATGACAATTCTGGTTTATGTTTTTGTCAATTTTTTGGTAATTTCAGGCACCTTGCCAGAACAGAACATATTATCCGTGGGGCGTCAAATTTTGCACAGTAATTAACCATACATAAATGCAACTTTTGCACACTACCGAAAAGTGCTGTGACATTTGAAAAAAATTTCCGAAAGTAAAAAATTTGGCGATTTTACTAAATTTTTTAAATTTCATGTCCATTGCTAGAACAGAAGACATTATCCTAGGGTGGTGAAATTTTAAACAGAAGTTACTTATGTATAGAGGCAACTTTTCCGCTCTACCCCAAAAGCATCATGAAAAATTTGCTTTTTTCAATCCGCCCTATTGGTCTGGTTGTCGCGTTTGACCTTGAACTTTGTATAGGTTTTTTTTGTAAGTAGCTGGCTGAACCATAGATGCAACCGTGTCGGGGCTAGTGGGATACAGCTTTATTTGAGTTTTATGCATTGATTATAGAGTATAGGGTATAGGGCTGCCATCGCCTAAATTGCCGAGGCTGGACAAAAACTACAAAAGCCTGGGACATTTGGGTGAAATTGTGTTTTTTCCCCGGACACCCAATTTAAAAAAAAATTAAACTAATATGTTTTTTTGACGAGATAAAATCCAACCGTCGTATCGATAACCAACTATATATTCGGCTACCAGCGAAGCGCTAGCAACCCTTTCTGGCATTAAGTTCTTGCTATGAAACCTACGACACAACCTCGGACAGGACAGAAACTCAGGAAACTTAGGGCAAGGATATCCAAAATTACCCCATTTATAACTAGGTTGAAAAGTTGAGTCGAGGTTGAGTTGAAATTTCGACCACCGAATATGATGTCGAGTGGAATTCACTTTGGGTTGAAATAGACTTGACTGGAAATCAAAACATAACCATAAATTTATGTGCGAAATTCTCAGAACGAAATAATTTTTTACTCCTGCGGAAGCAAAAACACCGAAGACAAAAGTAACGCTAAAGGTGCACTTCAAGGATGGTATACAAACAAAAATATCACTTCAACCCATTTACAACCCAACCGGAAGAAGAGCATACACAAAGCAAAAAAAGCCATTATTGGGAAGAAGAAATAAGGGAAATAAAAGAATCAGCAAACTCAAATGACACAAGACATTTTTACACAAAGTTCGGCAGCTTAAAGAATTTAAACCCAGAATGATGATGTTGCAAGTATAAAAATGGGGGTGTACTACTATACCAAGAGCTGTAAAAACGTGCCTATCGAGTACGAGGCTGAAATGTTTTTGAAATGTTAGTACTCATAGCGACCATAAGAAATTTCGTGGTCTGCCTGGGCGGAAGTAGTGCCCAAATTTAGTATGTCCGTTTTCCGGAAAATTTATGACCATGAGAGCTCGAGTAAGAGCTTGGAATTACCCTTAAAATTTAGTACTTATGGAGTAAAAAAACAACAAACTGCAACAAAATCCAATTAAAGCTTGAACATTTTTATACTAGAAAACAAAGGTCTGCCGGGATTGTGCGGGTGCCAAGTTTCTTGCTTTTCCTCCGAAATAAACCCTCTGCTGCCTTCGCGGCAATCTTATACCAGCAACACAAGATTAGCCTACTCATCTCACTCCTACTACTTCCAGCCTGTTCGTTCGCTCACTCAAGAAGATAACAATTCATTTATCAATAGGACAACGACCGTGTAATAATTTCCCCTAGTCAGTATTCCCGAGCTCAGGGATCATTACCACCTTCTTCTATACCCCCTGTATAGTTGTTTTCAGGGTTTCGAACCCGAACCGAACCCGAACCCTGAACCCGCTCCGGTTCAAGATTTTTTTTAAATTTTTTGAACCCGAACCCGGACCCGAACCCAATAAAAAATTCGGTACAGGTTCAATTTTTAACGGCAATTATTATCTAAGTGTGCGGCGCTTAAAAATTTAAATTTCAGATTTCGCAGAATTTTCTTTTTCTTTCAAACGAGATTTTTAGAGGTGAAACCAAAAAAATGACGCCGAGAAAAGACTCGATATCCATGTGCAGTAGAATCCCCGCATGCCATACCCGTCCCTTAGCCTAGTCGCAACAAATTTCGAAGGGGAAATTTGAAAATACATAAGCACGTTTCTTATCCATATGTGGGCAATTTCTTTTTGTGTGCAGTTTTCATTTCCCCAGATCGCTCTCCGGCGTCATCTTTTTTGGTTTCACCTCTATTCTTTGTTTTGTTTTTGCTGGGAAAAAGCTTGAACCCGAACCCGAACCTGAACCCACTAAATTTCAGGGTATTGAACCCGAACCCGTACCCGCACCCAAAATTTATAGGGTTCGAAACCCTGGTTGTTTGCAAACCTCGTGACATCCCGCGCATGTTCCCCAGCTAAGCTCTTAAAAATGGTTAAAAGCTCAGACAAAATCTTCAGTTAACTCCTCCTATCAAATCACTTGCTGCCATGTAATCAGTCGCGACTGCGTATTGCTAAAGGGAGGTGTATTTTTCTGGGACTTCAACGATTATTTAAAAAATTTACAAATTATGACTGAAAAACACCCGTTTTTATATATTTTTTTTTATTTTAAGGTTATTATATTTTACACATATGCTACAGAAATAATTTGTAGTAATTTCTACTAAAAAATATAATAATTTGTGTTTTTATCATTTTGATTACTAGATTGTTGACGTTTCCTGCCAGTCGCATACGCGCTTCTGCCCGGGGAGGTTGTGTTGCTTGCGACTGCGGGGAACTGTCGGTTTATGAATGAAAACGCTCATTTATTCAAAGGAATTTTTTTCAGCATTTTTTTAATTATTTTAAATTTAGAAATGTGAAATATTTCGCATAATTAAAATAAAATTATGCTTATTATGTTGAATAAACTGCCTTTGTTGAGCAGGCGCTTTACATTTAAAAGCTCTGCTTAACACATAGAAAGATAAATTAACTTTATTCATTCGGCATGCGCGCATCCCTTCCCAAATTATTTTGTTGAGTTTTTTCAGAGTTTTTGTTGCCGTTTTAACTAAAAAGAGGGGAAATGATAGAAGGTTATTTATAAAATTTGGCAACGAGATGCGCAGAACTGCTCAAATTTTTTGTGTCACGGAGTTTGAAAAATTCTATACCTTCATAGCCCATAAGCTATTCTAGGCCCCTCCCCCACCGTACCAATCTTCCTGCTAGATATTGCACCAAGACCACAAAAAAAAGACCACGTTTTATTTTAGTGTTTAATTACTACTTAAACCTTAATGACTCCTATACCACCGCTTGGTCATCTTGATCCGAAAAGAAATCGGTTGGACATTGAGTCGTTTGATAACTAAAATCGTGGTTTCCTTGAACGACTGGATTAAGTCCTCTTTTCGTTTCGGACCGGTGTACGCTTAATAATTGAATTATTGAGTATCATTCAATTGATCGGATCACCCTGACACAAAAAGTGCCCCGGTTTTATCCAGACACTTTTTAAAGCCCCGCCTGGACGCCCTCCAAACTAGGACAAATCCGGGAAAACCAGGATGGATGGCAGCCCTACTCCTGATAGAAGTGAATCCCTCTAACCAGTCGACAAAGTCTGTAACGCCCTCAATAATCGATTACCCAGTGCGGAAGAAAGTGTACCGTCCTCTGGGTGAAGACCTGACCTTTGTGACTTGACCCGCAGAACTTTGAGACTTGGGATGCTTTATCAGGGCTACCGGTTATTGGAAATTGGAATTGATAAAAGCTTTATATAGCACTCTACCATGACTTAAAAACCACAAATCAGTTACAAATTTCAGTTGGGTTCCATACCCCGTTATAATTCTAAACCGTTCCATTTTCTTTGCCAATACTATATACATATGTACATATACGTACTATTTCTACGAAAAATCATTTCCAATCATATCACTGCGCCACCATATTCGTCATTAAATAAATCAAATAAATAAACTTAAGTAAAAAAATATTTTCCACGAGATTGATTCATCAAAAATGTCGATTTCCACATTTCAAGTCGCATTTAACCATTCCACACTCGCATACCTAACAAGAAAAATCTATAATTTGCTCACAGGATACGTAAATTGTACTGGATGAAGAAAAAACGTAAATTTTTTCCACAACAAGGAATTTTTGTATAAATTTCTAAGAAATTCACAATTTACGCACGTATGCAGAACGAATATCAAAAATATATTTGAGATTTATATTCCAACAATTTTTTTGATTCTTCTTATTTTCACATACCATATGGCGTGCACCTGTTGAGCTTATATCGAATACAGTTTCTTGGGGTGTAGGTAATTACACATTTGGGGCGAACGAACGTGCGCTTTAAGCTGGGTTATCATATGGAGTGGTATTTTTAAGGAAGCATGGATATCGCCGAATCATCGATTTCCAACTAAAGCAGTAACTTTAACACAAAATAAATTTACTCCATATTGTCACCCTAAACAATCCCAGAATCAGGCATTTAATACCTCGCAAACATAAAGTCTCACCGTCATAAAATATTGCGCTAATATTCATGTTCGGCAGAGCTTAGCCAAACAAATATTTTCCTTTATCCATACGCAGATCCTTGATTCCCCATTCGATCCTTTGTCAAGACTCCCCTTTACCAGACAAGAAGCCACATAATTTCCCCCAAAAATGCCTCTGTCGTGTTGTTTCCGCCATATTTTGTCCCATACCTCCTTCCGACCACCCTCAACTCCTCCAAAAGTTTAATCTTTTATTATAATTTTCCACATCTTACGCGGAATCTCTGCAAATATTTGCACGTAATTAATTAAATGCACATCCAGGAACTATGATCGAAGTTCGCAGGACTCAGCTGGAGCTAATTAATAGTTCCCACAGCTCCAGACCTGACCTAGCGCCCAGGCACAGAGCACTGAACACTTCCAGGAAGTAAAAATCAAGGCCAACCACGGGCTTCCTTTGCACTTGTGCCATTCGGAAATTGACCCAAAAAAGCTCCACGGAATCCGAAAATCCTGAACCTTTTTCGGATATTTTCGGAGCTTTCTGCTAGGAATTACACACTCAGGAAAGCAACTCCTGTGCTTTCGCAGGACTCAAACTGACTAGGCTGCTTCAGTTGCTTGGGGAAAGGAGGAGCAGTCCTTGCATATTCAGAGGTGGGCAGTATTAATGGAACGTCGGCCTTTAGGGATTCTGGGGTGGAGGATATGAATTTGAACAGTCTCAGCCAGAGGGTCTCGCCAGTGGACTGGAAGTGAGGCTCTGGTATCGTAATTAATAAGGAACAGTGGATTGCGAAAATATTAGATTAAGGAAAAGATATGGAAAGAACTGCTACATTTGATATTAAATTTTGAGTTAACTAGGTTCAGGTGTTTTGAGGGGCTTTCGAGGTCGAGGGGCAGTAGAGGTCCATTTTTTGTATTTAAATGCACGTGTATGTACAACACGTGTACACGTGTAAAATACGGGTAATGACACGTGTACTTGATATACACGTGTCATTTTTATACAGGTACATATCTTTTTCACGTGTATTTATAAAATTTAGTTTCAAATCATTGATAAACGATGTAAATTTTTTAAAGAATATGAATATGCAATAATTGTGATGTTAAATTTCAGAAATTTCAGGGAAACGATCGTCATCGAGACTTTATCTGGAACAAGTATCTCAAGTGGAATCATCTGCAGGTCAATCGTCTTATGATGAATGAAAACTATGTTTCTCACAGACTTGCACTGGAAACATGTGGAATGGATGAACATTATTTAGCAGTTAACCTAACAAATCAAATTACAAGCATCTGCGAAAAAATAGGACAAGTAAACGGCGATTGTTACAGATAATGCTGCAAATATTGTAAATGATACCAAGATAGTTCTGTTGACGCCCTGCAGGTAGGGGAGCAGCTTCTCTCTGCACTCTGCTCCACGGTTATTTCTCCAACGGAGGATGATGCAGCTACTTTAAACCTCACAGCCTTAAACGACCCGACCACAATACTTGAGGAAGCCCCTTCGGTGGAGGCTGCCTCCAGTCGGGCTCCTAACAACCCGAAAACCCGTAGAAAGCATGGTAAACGCAGACGTAGTCGTAAATTCAACGCTGCGGATGCCGCCCTTGCAAACCCCTCTACTAGTCCGTCTGTCCCCACCCCCTCATTCGCAATGGGCTCAGACTATACCCCAGAAGCGGATCCGGCAACAACTTCTTCTGTTTATGTCATTGAACCGTCGTCGGGCACATGGGATGCTGAGTCTTCGGCAACCTGCGTCAATTTAATAACGGTACCCAGACCGCGAAATATTTTCATTTCGCGTTTCTCCCCTGAAACCACGTGCGAGGCAATTAAAGAATACCTTAGGGCTAAAGCTATTAATCCTACTACAGTTTCCTGCAGGAAGATCAGAAATGTTTCCAAACCGGTTGCGTCTTTCATCCTGACTGCACCGCCCAATACCGCTGAAAATCTTTTAGACTCGACGTTCTAGCCTCCTCGTGCCTTTTCAAAGTGTTTTATTCCCCGCACGCAAACTTAAGACGCTATCCCTCTATTACCAAAACGTGAGGGGAATCAGATCCAAAACCCAAGATGTGTTTCTGCCGACTTCGGCCAGCGATTTCGATATAATCGCTTTTACAGAAACATGGTTACATAGTGGAATTCTGAATGCCGACCTTTTCGATACCTCCTTCCAAGTTTTTCGGAGGGATAGATATATTGACTCGGAGGCTCGTGGATGTGGTATACTACTTGCCTGTAGTAACCTTCTCAACTGTTGCTTAATAACGCTTCCTAATTTTTCAAACTCTGGACATTGAGATCCTCGCTCTTAAAGTCTCCCTTGTGCAGAACAACCTATTTTTAATTTGCTGTTACATCCCACCAGATAGGTTCAGCACTCTTGACTATAGAGGTCAAAACCTCTACGATATTCTAATCTCTTGCACAAATCATATCCTAGATATGATGGATCCCAAAGACGAACTCCTACTCCTAGGCGATTTTAACTTAACCAATGTGAAATGGGTAACTTGCGATAATGACGATAACTACCTTCCTGAAAACAACCTTAATTCTAGGGAATCAAGCTTTCTGGATTCCTTATTTTCTTGCGGTTAGATCTTGTATTCTTTTCCGAGTCAGACAACATTAATGTTGAGCCTAGCTCAATTGTCTTGTCGCCTGTCAATAAGTATCACCCTCCTCTCCTACTGAGCTATTGTTCTACTTTTAACAATAAGCTAATCCCAGAGGAGTCAACCTTTACCTTCAACTTTAAAAAAGCGAACCTTGAAGAACTCTCAATCAAGCTCACTTCGGTTGATTTCAAAATTTTGCTCTCGTCTAATGAGTTGGATGTTGATGTAGCAAGATTTTACTCCGTCCTGCATGAAACCTTCTTATGCTGTGTACCTATTGAGCCGTTAAAGTCGTCCAGGAGCGCGTTCAAAAACCTTACTATAGTAAACCACGAGGTAAGCTGTGGTTATGCTACATCACTTCACTTAACCACGAAAGTTTATGTTTAACCATGGAGGTTTTTGAACGTACCGTGGTTAACTACGTGGTAAAGAAAGTTTAAAATTTTTTTTCATAAAATAGTGTCGGTTATTTGCCTCAATTATTTTCAATAATTATTTATTTAAAATAATCTCACAAATCCCACTTTGATTTGTTCTTTATTAACATTAAAACAAATGTCAAAATATTGTTTTTATTCTTCTTCTTTTAACTATCGCTAACCATGCTCCCGAGCATGGTTAAAATTTAACTACACCATGGGTAACCACGGGAGTTTTTGAACGCCAAAAAGTTATGATCGTGGTTATATTGTAGTTAACCACGGAGTTTTTGAACGACAAAAGTTTACCATAGTTAACCATGGTTAGCCATGGTAAGGTGTTTGAACGCGCTCCAGATCAACCCCCCTTGGTACAACAATGAGTTGAGACGTACCAAAAACTTGAAGAATAAACCCTGGAAAACCTACCTAAAAAGGAAAGACACTGTGAGTTTCCATGCATTTCTCAATTGATATGACCAATTTCATGCCCTCTCCGAAGCCCTCTATAAAGAGTGCCTCAGGAACATGGAAAGTAAAGTGTATGTTAGGGCTTAGAATGCCTAAAACTCAGTGGACTACAGGGCAGCTTAAGAAATAAACCTTGTTTGACGATTCGAACTTTTATTTAACAATTTTCAACCCTTTTACAATTTTAAAATTCAATATAAATTCACTAATTCAAATTCAAATAAACATTAAGTTAACTATTAAAAATTCAATAAAATTCACAAACCAAAAATATTTTAATTCATAAAATTTCACAATTCTTTAATTCTGAATGTAGTCCTTTTTCTTGATAAACTGAATTTACTCCAATTATTAATATCCAAAATGCGTCCTTACACTTCGATGCCACTTGTATCTGAAGATTTAAATTTTATTTTTGTTAGCAATTAGAAATGTACATCGACTCGATACGTAAGATGTACTTGACTATTGGGAATTTTACATGAACTCGTTTCGTTGCATGTATTTAGGAGTTAGGAATATTTACTTACATGAACTCGATGCGTTCCATGTAAAGTAAATGGGACTTTGGGATGAATTTACATCAACTCGTAATGTTCGATGTAAATATTATTTGTGATGATACATGAACTCGGCACGTTACATGTATCTGAGGCTGAGATCACTGGTTATTTTGTGAGATTTTCTTCGAGCTCGATTCGCTACGAAGATCAATTGTGATCTGAAATTTTTCAGCCAGCTGCGGCGATATTTATTTTTCACTTAACAATGGCCGGTCAATTCGCCGGGCGAGGTCTTGGTGGGGTAATGCCTCATATGGTTATTTTAGTACTTCATTCATTTTAGTTCTAGTTGATTATGTGTTAGTGCCGGCTGCAGCTGTCAATTGGATAGGAGGTAATATATTTATTTTGTTTGTTTTTTATTATAATATTAATAATAATTTTTTCTTTCCCTTTTCTTTTTATGGCTGATGGATCTTCCTGTGCTGGGATGGAGCTCGAGTTCTGCTTTCAGTGTTGTCAGGTTTGTATAATTTTATAAGAATATTTTCTTGGTGATAAATTTGTTTGTTTACAGGGATGATGGCTGCGCTGCAATTATGAGGATTTAAACTGGTCTGCCCAAAATTTGAGAAGTATAGTGAATAATGATTGTTTATGTTATTAATGAATTTTATTTTCAGAATGTTAAGATTGAACAGTGTATGATGATCCTAGGGCATTCTTTCAATTTATCAATACTAAGAAAAAAGTTGATAACTACCCTTACACCATGCAATACGAGAACTCTCTTAGCTCTAATTCATCCGAGATTTGTGACAAATTTGCATCATTCTTCCAACCAGATGAAGACAATTTTCGACATATCAATGCAATTCAAACGGCTCAAAACTTATCCCTTTCTATAACCAGGGAAGATATATCGAAACATATACATAAATGAACTTCCGCAGGATTTCTCGTCCGGCCCTGATGGAGTTCCTCCTGCTGTTCTAAAATCCTGTGCAGGTGCCCTACTGTCACCTCTTCTATGTTTATTTCAAAAATCCCTAAATAAAGGGCGCTTCCCAACCTTATTTAAGAACTATTTTATAATACCTGTCCATAAAAAAGGTTGTAAGAACGAAATCTCTAATTATAGGCCAATTGCGAAGTTATCGTCTATACCAAAACTCTTCGAATCTATTATTTATTCTGCTATCGCCCCTATCTGCAAGAGGCTTATCTCAACAAACCAACAGGGTTTTTTTGCAGCCCGTTCCACTACTACTAATTTACTGGAGTTCACACACAGTTAGAGGATTTGTCACTGGCTGCTACACTGACTGTGTCTACACAGACTTTAGTAAGGCTTTCGACAAGCTCTCCCACTCTATTATAGTTCTTAAACTAAAGAAATTAGGCTTTCCGCATGCCCTTGTGGTAACTTTATTTCCAGAGATCTGGTGGCGATCTCGGTTGCGGCTCCCACCGCCAACGGATTCCAAGAAATCGTTCTTGCGTCCGCTTACTTTCCGGGGGATGTGGCAATAGTGCCACCCCAGGTGGTTCAAGATCTCATTGAGTTCTGTCGCAAGACGAACCGGCAATTCGTCATTGGCTGTGATGCAAATGCTCACCACTCCATCTGGGGGAGTACCGATGTAAACCAAAGGGGTGAGTGTCTTCTAGAATTTCTTGTTATGAATAACATAGACATTGCAAATAGAGGATGCAAACCCACTTTTAGCACTGCTAGTAGAAAGGAGGTGCTGGACCTCACCTTTACGAGCAGGCTTTTATCCGACAGGATTGAAAACTGGCGTGTCTGGGCGAGGCCTCACAGTCGGATCATCTGCACACAAGATTTGGCATTGTGGGCCTTCCACATATCCGCGCCTCCTCGTTGGTTCCTAAGAAAACCAACTGGTCTAAGTTTCAGGGGCTTGTGGCCTCGAAATCAGACCAGCTTGCGGCTTCTATCAGCTCAGTGTATGAACTGGAGAATGCGGCCACGCATCTTACTGATGTGCTGATCTCTTCCAACCATGACAGCAACACTGTCTCTTCCTTTCAGTCGTCGCGAAAAGTGCCTTGGTGGAATGACAGGTTAGCTGCAATGCGTAGAGATGTTAGGAGATTGTTCAATAGGGCAAAACATACCGGGTACTGGGATGAATATAGGTTCACTCTAACAGCCTACAACAAGGAGTTGAGACGACCAAAAGTATTGCCTGGCGGAAACACTGTGAGAGCATTCAGACTCTACCAAAGGCGACTAGACTCCAAAAGCTACTTTCCAAAGACTCCTTCAACGGAGCGGGCCTTCTCAAAAAAGAGGATGCCTCCTACACCTCTAACCATGAGGAAACCTTAAGGTACCTGCTCAGAGAGCACTTTCCAGGGTCAATCCTCCAGACTGCTTATCCAATGGATGTTGGATGTAGTCATAGGACCATCCTAGACCGCTATTCCCGCAGTCTTTCAGGGAATATCTTCGACCGTGACAAGGTTAAATGGGCAGTGGCCTCTTTTTAACCCTATAAGTCCCCTGGACGAGACGGAATTTTTCCGGCACTTCTTCAGAAGGGCCTTGATATGATCCTCGACAACCTGATTTGCCTTTTTCCAGCCAGATTCAATTGGGGATACATTCCAACCATCTGGAGGAAAGTGGTGGTGGTTTTTATCTCGAAGCAGGGCAACAGACCCCTCGAGCTGCCTAAATCGTACAGACCTATCAGCTTAACCTCTTTTCTTTTGAAAACAGTGGAAAGGCTGCTAGATCTTCATATTAGGTGCAAACTGGAGCTCTCCCTCCCTCTACATAGCTCCCAGTTCGCTTACTCTAAAGGCAAATCAACAGAGGTTGCTTTACACCACCTGGTCAATAAAATCGAAAAGCCCTTCCTCGCTAAAGAAACTGCCTTATGCGCGTTCCTTGACATCGAAGGTGCTTTCCACAATACTGGCTATGATTCTATCTCTAGAGCACTGGCTCTCAGGAATCTGGATCCTCACACGATTGAGTGGATAAATGCCATGCTTGCAGATCGTGACATTTCTTCTACCCTAGGTATCTCCACCATTAGTGTTAAGGCTATTAAGGGGTGCCCTCAAGGTGGAGTCTTATCCCCGTTACTCTGGTCACTAGTTGTGGATGAACTCTTGATCAAACTATCTGAATCTGGTTTCGATGTCATCGGTTATGCAGATGATCTTGCCATCATTTTCTCTGGGAAGTTTGACTTGACCATTACAGAGGTCATGAGAACGGCACTGCTAGAAGTTCAAAGATGGTGTACCAAGGAGGGTCTGTCAATCAACCCAAATAAGGCTGTCCTGGTACCTTTTTCCAAACGCTACAAAGTGGACCTAGGTCCTATCTGTATCCAGGAACTGAAATTCAGAGCGATTATCCCGGATCGCTCTGAGTGGAAGGAAACTATTCTTCCTGGGGATCCAAAATATCTCCACTGGTTTACTGTCGGGTCAAAGGTGGCACATGGCACAGGGGCTGGTGTCGCAGGACCCAACTCCAAGGTCTCGATTGCGATGCGTAAGTGGCCCTCTGTTTTCCAGACTAAAATACATGCCATTGCGACCTGCGCTAGGCTCAACCTTGAGAAAGGTCTGAAAGGCGCCAACATTAGAATCTTTTCTGACAGCCAAGTTGCCATCAAGGCACTCTCAACGTGGAAGTTTTCTTCGAAAATAGTAGCAGGGTGTTTTGACGTACTCCAGAGCCTGACCAGAAGAAACGAGGTCTCGCTCTGCTGCGTCCTCGGACACTGTGGTATCGAGGGAAATGAGGCTGAAGAGAGCCTCGCGAGGGAAGGGTCTGAGACATTGTTCCAGGGCCCAGAACCCTTCTGTGGCATCTCTTGGTCCACCTCCAAGTCCTTGAAAGAAGAGTGGATTAAGAGAATAAACCTAGCCTATTGGGAGTCAGTCCCGGTCTTAGACAGGCTAAAGATCTTATAAGACCCTTTGCCCTAAGAGGCACTATTACTCTAAACAGAGCGGATCTAAGGCTGCTGGTGGGATATCTCACTGGCCATGTAGGACTGCGGTACCACCTCCACAACCTAGGACTGTCTCAAGAGACAGAATGCCGACTCTGCTTGGAAGGCGACGAGACTTCCACACATATTCTTTGTGAATGTCCTGCTCTTATCTGGCTTAGAAGAAGAACGTTTATCAGAGAGTTCTTGAGCCCTGCCCAAGTCCGGTCTTCATCAATTAAAGACCTTCTTGCCTTCATTCGGAAGGCCGATAGTCTGTTCCGCTAGTGGGGTATGTTAAAAATAATTATTTTTAGAAATTTAATTATGACATTTGGTGTGAAACCAAATTTATATTTTTTGTCTTAGTAAGCTATTTTTGTACAATTAAATCGAAACACTCTTTTAGTAGTATGTCAAAATAATTAGTTAGTCGTAGGAAGTCAGGAATTTGTAATGTATTCTTTTTTCTATTTTCCTTCTGGAAAATAATTATAAATATTTTTTTCAATCAAATAAAACAATTTCAATTAATTTAAAATTGTTTTTAACAACAGGTACGTACACAATAGGCCTAACTTGGCCGCAGTATTCACCGTTTGGGTTGCCCCCTCACTCCTTATAATAATAATAATGCCCTTGTGGTATGGCTCCAGTCGTACTTAGCCGATAGAACCTACCAGGTTCTATTCCGCGGAGTCAAATCTAAGAACATCGAAGCGTCCTCTGGAGTCCCGCAAGGTAGTCATCTTGGCCCTCTCCTTTTTATTTTATCAATTGACGATATTGTTACCCAGCTAAGGCACTGTAAAATCCTTATTTACGCTGATGACATCAAACTGTATCGCCACATAAGGAGTATACAGGATTGCAAACTTCTGCAAGCAGATCTAAATCCTTCTATTCTTGATGTTCCAACAACAACCTTGTGCTTAATATTAGTAAATACGAGATCATGACTTTTTGTAGGAAACGTGTTGTTATAACTTATGACTATACTTGCCTTGACAATAAGGTCTCCCGTACTGAATCTGTAATCGGTCTTGGGGTTAGGCTAGAAAGTAAGTTGGATTTCTCCACCTACATCAATTATATCTCCTCCAAGGGCAATTCAGTCCTGGGATTTATAAAAAGATGGTCCAAGAGTTCAACAACCCCCTCGTCACTAAACACCTGTACGTATCTTTGGTTAGGCCTTTGCTTGACTACACTTCCCAGGTATGGTCAACTTACTACTCCTCCCATGTTAATAGAATCGAATCGGTTCAAAGGAAGTTCGTCCGGTTTGCACTCAGCCACCTCCCGTGGGATGACCCACTTGCTCTTCCGCCTTATGAGAACAGACTTAAATTGCTCAACTTAAGCTCTCTCCATAAGCGCAGTGAGGTCGCTGACGTATATTCGTTCATCGACTGATGAATGACAAGGTGGACTCTGGTTTCTTAAGAAGCCGCGCGTCATTTAGAGTGAATAACTACAACCTGAGAGGTGAACCTCTCTTGCACATTAATTCCTCTAACACCAATTATGGCATGCTCGAACCCGTTAATCGCATGCTTATAAATACTAACAACAATAGGAGTGTGTTTAGCTTGCTAACTAGTGAAGTTGTCCTTAAAAGGACTCTTCTCAATGTGGCGTGACTCTCTGCGTGCCTCACTCCCCTTTTTAGTTTTGCATGCTTCTCTCTTTGATGTTTTGGATCTTTTATGTTTTTTAATATTTTATGTTTGCATGTCTCAGCAGAGCCACGACGGCAGTGGTAAATTGTTTCTCAGCCCTGCTGAGAAGTGCACCTTCTGAGCTAGAAGGTTAACTCGTACACCCTGAAAATAAAACGTGTGCGGCTTATACACTATAACTATCCATTATTAAAGCTCTCGAACAAAAAGAAATTCAAGCTATGATTAAAAAATCTAGTAAACTAATCGCACACTTTAAGCATTCCAACGTGTCAAACGATGTTCTTCAAAAAAAACAAGAACAGCTGAGCTTACGAGATCTCTTCGTCAAAGTTGTCGAACCAGATGGGATTTAACATATGCCATGCTAGAACGCTTATGGGTAATTCCATGTCAAATGGGACAAAACAATGACGACTATTTTTTATATCGGTAAAAGTATTTTTTTCGTTAGTTCATATTCCAAATCTACCAGAAATGACGTTGTTTTAACGAAATTGTTGTATTAACGCTGAAAATTAATTAATAACAAATTATATAAAAAATCACGTTTTTTTTAAATTCTTTCAATTAGCTTACACTGTGTGTCGTCAAATCTTGGAAGTTAAATTTGACCCACTTCCCGGTTTCGGATAGAGCTGAAATTTTGTATACACGTTTAGTTTGGATGACAACGCAATTTGGCCATTTTGTAAAAATATCAAGATGGCGGTTCCAAAATGGCGGCCGATTTTTGAAATTGTGCTCCGCGGCCCTCTGACATGGGTATCAAATGAAAGGATATGACAGGTAGAACACAATAAGCTATGTGGCGTCATTCCAAATTAAAAATGGCGGCCAACACTAAATTGCGGAAAGCTTATAATAGACTAAAAAGTAGAAAATATAATCGATCAACTTCCAATTTTGCGCACACTCGTAGTTCGGGTAGTTAATGTGTATGAATAATGAGATGAATAGTTGAGTTAAGGGTGAGTTGATAATAAAGAAGCAATACACGTTACAAAAAATCACAAACAAACACAGAGATGCTGCTGTCAACTAAATTCAACTACTCGACTGAACTCATGTCCGTATGCATAATTTCAACTAAACCCAGGTAGCAGAGCTGAGTCGAGTTCAGTCAACCTTAACCCAACTCGACTCCCGTTTACATGTAGTTAGACTTGGGTTCAACTTGAGTTCAACTCATCATGTATAAGTACTAAATGCAACTGACCTTTTTGTAAAAAAATCAAGAAGACGGTTCCGAGATGGCGGCCGTTTTTGCAATTATGTTCCACCGACCCCACGACATGGGTATCAAATGAATACAGTAAACTGTGTGACGTAATTTTAAATCTAATAGAATTGCCATCATAAAATGGCGGAATACATATAATAAACTAAAAAGTAGAAAATAAAATAAATGGTTAAAAAAAATTTTTAAAAAAAATTCTTTTAATTAACTAAAAAATGTACTGAAAAGTAAAAAATAAAAAATATTTTAAAGAAAGCGTGAAATTTCAATTTTAATGAAAAAGTTAATTAAAAGAATGGCGCATTTTTCATCAAAAAATTTTGTTAGAATTTGAAATTAACAAAGCAAAAAATTGAGGGTTATTGTAAATCTCACGCGATTTACAGTTATATTTTCAATTTTTGATGAAAAATGCGCCATTCTTTTAATTAACTTTTTCATTAAAATTGAAATTTCACGCTTTCTTTAAAATATTTTTTATTTTTTACTTTTCAGTACATTTTTTAGTTAATGAAAAGAATTTTTTTTAAAAAAATTTTTTAACCATTTATTTTATTTCAATCTAAATTTACAAAATAGCTTAAATTTAATGTTTAATAATGTAATCCAAATTCATTAGGAAAAAAATATTTTCTACTTCTAAGGGATGTGTATAGGTATAAATTGATACGTTTGTCAAGTTTAATTTCAAAACTATTTGTTTTTATCAGCTATTCAGTCACCATTTAGTCTCAATTTAGTCACAAACTCCAAAAATCAATTATTCAAAAACACCCTCACCGATTTTGACGTTATTAGCGTCAAATTAAAGGGGAATGTTTATATTTTAACACACATATAAAAAATTCATGGTATTGTTTTTTGATTATTTAGAAATAGCGCAATTTAAAATATGCGCTCTTTAAAATTAGCTCTCTGGCTATCGTTAGAGAGACCTAACTTTAAAATCGTCATAACTTTGTAAACTTTCATTCAAAAAACTCGAAATTGAGCTCATTTCAACGCTCTGAGTTTGCACTCTTTGAATATTATAAATAAAAAAAGTAAACATAGGTGGCGCTGCGAGCACTTAACAAATAAGATATTGCTAAAAAGAGCTGATATTCAAATCGTTATAACTTTGAAAGATTTCATTGAAAAAACTTAATATTGAGATCATTTTTAAGCTTTGAGTTGGTACATTTCCATGATCTTTGAAAATAGTTTAATATAGATGGAACTGCGAGCGGCTCAAACCAATAAGATATTGCTTAAAAGAGCTAATTTTTAGTCATCATAATTTTGTTAGATTTCATTTAAAAGACTTAAAGTCAGGCTCATTTCAAAGCTCTGAGTTTGTTTGCCGATTATTAAAAAATAGCACCATATGTCTTATTGGAGTTTGGCCGTAGACAGCGAAGTGAACGGACGTGTGCTGGTCCGGTCCGTCAAACACGCCCCGCTAAATACAAAATATAAAAAAAAATTTTTTTCTTTGTGAAAAGTGAAAAAAGTGAAAAAAAAAAAGTGGAAGAAAATACGCGCGGCAGTGTAAAGCGAAGGCCTCATCACCCTTTCTACAGACAAGCGACCGACGAACAGCACAAGTAAGTTCCCTTTGCTTCCTACCCTCACTCGATTCTCGGACCTGCAAGTGTCGCACCCGAAATCTGTCGGTCGACGAAATTTGCCTCGTTTCAAAAGGCATAACACTTTAATGCAGGCAAATTTCGTTGACTCTGATGGTTGCGGCAGATGTAATTCCGGGAAATATCTCTAGGAATGTGGCGATTGAACCCGCGCAACCGAGGTCCTGTTACAAGTCAAGCTTTATTATTGACCTCTGTAACATTCGTGGACTTCATGCGAACTTCTCTTTTGTTGAGTGCCACTTATTAAACTTTAAACCCCCAATCCTCGCACTTAGTGAAACCCAAATATCACCCGATAATGACTTAAGTCAATATCAGATATCGGGGTACACTTTAGTGCATAATCTCTCTCCCCATAGGGGCATTGCCATCTACGTTAGGGATGACGTGGCTCATTATAAAATATGCAAAAGCACTTATTCAGATTTAAACTCACTTTGGATTAAAATCATCATCCGAAACCACGTCATATTCTTTTGCTTCCTATACAGAAGCCCTAACATAAGTAACGAAGCCTCCACTTCATCATTTGACACTATTTCCGAACAAATCTCGGGATTTTTATCGTCCAATCCTGAGTGTGAAATCATCGTTGCGGGTGATTTCAATGTTCACAATGTAAACTGGCTGACTTACTCAAATGGCACCAGTGCTTCTGGCAAGGAAGTCGAGCTCTTTGCAGACATCAATAACGTGCACCAAATTGTGGATCTTCCCACAAGAGTCCCTGATGTTGCTGATCAAGGAAGATATCTCCTTGATCTTTTCCTTACTTCACATCCTGCACGATATACCGTCACAGTTGATTCACCTCTCGGCAATTCGGACCACTGCTTAGTTAGCGCTAGCTTCCCATTCAAATTTCCCACCCCTCCCAAACCAGTCAGAAGAACTGTATGGCATTATGGGAAGGCCAATTGGCTGGGGCTTACTAATTTTTTCCAATCTACTGACTGGAACCAGTGTTTCCGTAATAAAAACGTCAACTCTGCCGCTATCAGTATCACTAGAATCACACAGGCAAGAATGCATTTGTTCATTCCTCATTCTACTAAATCGGTGAAGGCTAGGCCCAACAGATGGTTTAATGAAGAGTGTATGATGCAATCAGAAATAAAGAAGCCGCCTTTCGAGCTTACAAGAGCTTCCCGAGTGAATCGCTCCGTGCAGAGTATATAAAACTAAGAAATTCCTGTAAAGTCACCATCAGGAATGTCAAAAATTTATTTGACAGCAAGTTGAGAAGTAAACTCCTTAATGCAATCTCTGGTAGCAAAAACTTCTGGTCCTTGGTAAGTTCCATCAAGAAGAATTTCACCACCCCCACAACTCCTTCATTTATCCACGATGAAAAGGTGATAACAGACAGAAAATCCAAGGCCGATTTATTAGCATCTCTGTTTGCTTCAAATTCTTCTCTACCCCAAAATGATACGCTACCCCCGGTCCTCGAGCACAGCGCTCATTTAATGGACAGGGTTTTCTTCAGGACTCGAGAGGTGTACAGGTGCCTCAAGAAGCTCGATGTCAACAAATCCACTGGACCCGATAATATACCCCCTATCGTCTTAAAACAATGCGCCTGACCTTTGGCTAAACCTCTGCGCAAACTTTTTGCCCTTTCATACTCTTCCGGAGTTTACCCAGATTCTTGGAAACTTGCTCATGTGCAGCCAATACCGAAAAAAGTTAACTCCAGCCTTCCCTCCAACTACCGCCCAATAGCAATCACTTCTATCCTCTCCAAAACCATGGAGACGATAATTAACAAAAAGCTTATGGGATATCTAGAATCCAACCAACTTATAAACGACAAACAATACGGCTTCCGACAAAAAAGATCTACTGGTGATCTTTTAGTTTGCCTTACCGAACACCTCAGCCGTAGTCTGCATGGATCCGGTGAGTCTAGTCTAGTTGCTATAGATATCTCCAAGGCTTTTGATAGAGTATGGCACTCAGCGTTGTTAGCTAAACTCAAAGCTATTGGAATTGACTCGCTTCTCTATAAGTGGGTTGAGAGTTTCCTTTCCGGCCGTTCAATTAAGGTAGTTTTGGATGGCGTCAAATCTGAATCTCACCCTTTCTCTGCGGAGGTCCCCCAGGGGTCAATTTTATTACCGGCCCTATTTCTTATCTTTATAAATGACCTAATTTCAATCCCCTCCAACCCACTTCTCAGCTTCGCTGACGACGGTACTCTACATTACTCGTACAGCTTCGATACAAGACATACACATGCCAGATCCTGTCCTGATGATCGTAAACTAATGTTCAACTCTATTAATAACGACATTGAACTTATTATAGAGTGGGGAAAAAAGAATCGTGTCGAATTCAACCCCTCCAAAACCAAGTACTGTCTTATTTCAAAGAAAAAGATCAACACATCACCATCCTTGACAGTGGATGGCGTGGAAGTAAAAGCCGACCCATCCCTACACATCTTAGGCGTGACATTAGCCAAAGACTTGCGATGGAATGACCATATATTCCAAATCGCCAAACAAGCATCCCAGTGCTTGGGATTTCTTAAGAGGTGCAGGTTCCTCCTCCAGCCATCGGCCCGTGCTGTTATTTATAAATCCTACATTCGACCTCTTCTCGAATACAACTCCCTCATTTGGGGCGGCGCTCCAATAACAACCTTAGCATGGTTAGATAAGGTCCAAAAAAGGGCCCTTAAGTTAATTAATGACGATACCGCTTGCTCCACCATCGACCCCCTAAGCCACCGTAGGAATGTAGCAGCACTGACAAAATTTTATCGCTACTATCATAGTGACTGTTCCTTCGAGTTAAACGCTCTTTTGCCTCCACGGCAATCTTATACCCGCAACACCAGATTAACCCACTCGTCCCATTCCCTGCACCTGCAACTACCCTTTTCACGCACTCAACAAGATATGAATTCGTTTGTAAATAGAACAACTCGACTGTGGAATAATCTCTCGCAGTCAGTATTTCCGAGCTCCTACAACATCCAAGAGTTCAAACGCAGGGTTCATCACCACCTTCTTCAATACCCTCCCGTACCTTTATAATCCCTAACCTATTCCCCCCACCCCTCCCCTGTACTAAGCTTACTGCTAGACATTGCACAATGACGTGACAAATGACATGACGGACTAGTAGTACAAAGGGTGACTCCTGAGCTTAGCACTACCACATAAAAAAAATCGTTTTTATAGCTATTTAATGAAAAACTTCAATAATACTTTATGGGTTTCTGTTTCATGTTCATATTTGTGCACCTTGAATATCAATTATAACGATTTGAATATCAGTTCTTTTTAGCAATATCTTATTTGTTAAGTGCTCATTGGCACGTCACAACAAATTCAGTAGCTGTTAGGCTTGAAATAACAAAAGAGAATGGTCCTGACTAGGGATGGCCGATTACTAAAAAAATTTTGATTAATCGAATGCCGATTAATCGGATCATTCGATTATCTCTAATCGATTAATCGTTTGAAAATAATCGATTAATGTAATAATCGAATAATTTTCAATAAAAATTGATAAAAACACATTTTTTTCTGTTATTTTTAATTTTTTGTTGTACAAAGTAATATAGTAATATAAAATTATCAAAATTAAATTTCAGGTAGTGATTATGCAATTAAGGAATTTTTGAAAGATTGAAGACTTTGAAATACTCGTCCTTCAAAATCCCCCAAAGGATTCGTTTGGCAGCCGGGCTTGCTTAGAAATCTGCGGAATTCCGACACAATACTACAACTACCTACTACTACCGAACAAAACTACTATCCCTCTGTTTAACGGATGATCGACGCACAAGAATTTTAGTCGTGAAAGACATCCGACAAGACAAGGTGTTTACGTTACCTAGAGTTTGTTGATACTTGCGTTTGGTATAGGGACGTGTGGTGAAGCAGTTGTACTGCCAACCCAATAACATCTAGGTTCAAATTCTGCCAAGCTTTTATCTGTTGTTTTACAATTTTTAACAATCCAATAATTATTTTCTTATTTTTCAATAATCGGATGCAATAATCACATGAAATAATCGATTTCCAATGTAATCGGATTAGAAAAAACGATGCGATTGTTTCGATTAATCGAATCGAATAATCGATTGTCCGATTAATCACGATGTAATCGGCCATCCCTAGTCCTGACCTAAAGAAAACCATCGTAATTCTGAAACCACTGCAAGTCATTACAAACATTTTTTGTATGAATCGTAATTCGCCATTGATACACAAAATTCTTCAAAAGCATACCAACTAGCACAAATATTTCTCTTCACAACTAAATTGTTTTATGTATGTTTTTTAATTGCATGTGTTAATACTTTTGGCTGAATTAATGTTTTATTAATTGTATTTTCACTCAAATGCCATTTAGCTGTAAAATAAAGTTGTGAGAATACTTTTACGACAAAATTATAAAACTGGTTTATAATATATTGTATAGTGTTTATATAAATGGTATCTTGAAACCAATTATGAACTTAAAGATATCCAGATTTGTTTTTACATTTATAATTATTGTGTAAATGCTTTAAAAACAAATCTATAACGTAATTATAAAACAAGTGGTTGCTGTATAAAAACTGAATATAATAGCAATTTAAAGGTTCACACAACTACGTTACAAAACATTATTGCTTTATAAGCTTAAAAGCTGGTGTATAAGCTTATATAGAGATGCTCTATTAAAGCTCTTTTAAGTAAATAAAATTAACATTTAAAGAACTCTCTTTCAACCAAAAAGTGTAATAGGCATCTACAACACTCTCTTACAACTATTTAGTGATTATACACTTTGGTACAAATTATAAGTCTGTTCATTGGCAGCTCCCGATCTTTAATACAACCATTATATAGCAATAAAGAATAAACAGTGCTGAAATAAGAGGGAACATGTTTTATAAAGGTAATTGTAAGAGCTAGTTATACAGCATAATGAATAATACTCGGAGCAAAAATATCACGCAAAATCCTTTTACACGGCCGATTATTCTACATATAATTGTTTTATTGATACTTATTTTATCCCAAATTTACTACTTATAAAATATTATTATCTACCAAGTATCTAAATTACTTTCTAATAGTTTCACTAAAAGTAAAATAGTCTTACTGCAAGAGAAGACATTTTGGTTTTGAAAATGAGTCAAATACCAAGTCAGTCAACAGCAATTATATTACCATAATGTTTTTTAATAATATCTAATGAAAATAGCTGTACAAAAAAAATGGTTGCAGCAACCCTCTTAAATGTAAGGATAAAAGGTTTTATAAAAATGTTTTTTAAAAGTCATATAGCCACTTATACGCAGAGAATTTCTGTATAATGTCTTTATTCAACAGTTTTAAAACAGCTTTATCAGTTACTGTGTAAAAGTGATATCATTTGCTGAACAAACGATTAAACGACCTTTACGTACGACACTTACAGAGCAATTTTGCTGTATAAACCTGCGCCTATTTGGGGTATATAAATGTTTTTTTAATATTGGTAAAAAGTTTCCAACACTAAATTATAAAACTACTGCACTTGTTAAAAAATTGTGTAAAGATTCTTACAACATTTTTAAAACCTTTTGTGTTAGTTGGGATTTGTCAGCAAATCCTACAGACGTAACTATGACTACAAATTTCAAAGACACAAACAAAAGTTTCGCGCCTTGGGGCCAAGTATCATCACACGCTTCCGGGCGCCGCCAGGTAGTGGCCTGCAGTCCTAGAAAAGTGACAAAAAATCTTTATGTGTGTGGATATTTATCATCAGTCCGTGCCCGAGGACCTAAAATTCTTTTCTGATTAACCTGCTGGCTCTGGATGCAGATGCTCCTTGACCTTTTCCATTTAATAATTAACTTTATCAAGGCAAGCGGTAGTTTGCCGAGTTCGTAAGGGCAAACAGCTAAATCCTTATTTACGCCTGAACATGGAAAACAAAGTGTTTTTTGTATAAATTTATGCGATGTATCACCTTTTTATAAGCACTATAAGTAATTTTTAATTTGTAACCGATAACCACACTATAAATAATTTATTATTCCATGAGTTTTTTTTTCTATCATTCTTCGCTTTCTTTATTTTTACATTTCGAAACGAACTTTTTTTTTCTCCTTCAGTCTATAAAAGGGGGTACTCAAAATTATTCTATCAGATGGCAGATAAGGTATTTCAATTGCTCAATAAATGAGATGGCGCTAATGGTTAGTCGAAAAGTGTTACTCTCACAGTTGATGCCAGATGGCATTAGCTGATTAACAAACTGTTACTATGATTACATGCATACTTGAAGTCGGCTTCAAATAGACTTGAAAATCATGTAACCCCAGATCGACTTCAAATCAAGAGCATTTGACTGTCAGTTCAAGTTCAAGTCAAGTCCTCAGTCCGGCATGTAATCGTAGTATGTGTTCATATAAAAGTGGTTAGTCACAATTATGGTGTCAGATTGCGTTAGGTAGTATAAAAAACATATGTAATTCATAGTCTATCTATCTAAACTCCTTAAATCCCTCATGGGACATAGGGCGGAAACAGTTGCCCTCCAGCTCTGTTTTGCGCGAGAGCTCTTAGCTCCGACAAGGATCTCCCAGTTGTTGCGGCTTCTTCTAGTAGGGTTCACCTCCAAGTTGTTCTAGGTCTTCCTACTCGACGGGAGCCTTGCGGATTCCAGTCAAGATTTTCGCTAGATTTTCGTTTTCGCGTCGCAAGGTGTGGCCAACCCAATTCCATTTCCTTCGCCTGATTTGGTCGTCTATCCTTTCTTGGCCGGCACGGTGCTATAGTTCTTCGTTTGAAATTCTGTCTTGCCAGCGGATTTTTAGGATACGACGAAGGCATCTGTTGATGAAGACTTGTTGGCGCCCCGTGATGAATTGGGTGACTTTCCATGCTTCGCAACCGTACAAAAGAACTGCCTTAACCTTGGAGTTGAACAGCCGCAATTTGGTGTTAGTTGAGATCTCCGTTGATCTCCATATGCGGAACAGGCATGCATATGCGCCTCGTGCTTTATTTATTCTGGAACTAACGTCTTCTTCTGCCCCACCATTTTCGGTAATAATGCTACTAGCAGAATTTATTTACCAGTTCCACGTCACGGTTATTCAGCGCAGTCCGTTCAATGGTGTTTGCATTTATCCGAATTTCTTTAGTTTTAGTCGGATTTAGCCTTAAGCCTGCTGGAGTACTTGGTTGCCAAATTGTTTAACATGTTTTTGAGGTCCTGGTGTCTGTGGGCCAGCAAACAGATATCATCGGCGTAGTCGAGATCCTTAAGGCGGTCTACCAAACCCCACTGTATGCCGCCTGTCCTATTATCTAGAGCGCCGACAAGGATGTCATTTATTACTATAAGAAATAGTAATGGCGAAAGTAGGCATCCTTGTCGTACTCCTGAGCTCACCTCAAAGCTGTCGGATAATTTTCCATTATGGAGAACTCTGCATTTGGAATTGTTATATAGGGCTTTTATCAATTCTATTATTTTATGAGGCAATCCACGTCGCCGTTTTTCCGAAACTGAACATTGATCCTATCGTTCAAGACGTCCAAAATAAAGCATGATATAAGCAACTTACGCCTATTAAACAGAGGCATGAGATCCAACACTTTAAGCCTGTCCATGTAGGGTGGTAGGCTATGAAAATCACGCGAGTCGTATAGATTTCTCAGAGCAAAGAGTAGAAATTTCTTTTGCACCGACTCAAACCTGTTACTGCTTACCTGGTAAATAGGATTCCAGATCGGGCATGCGTATTCTAAAATCGGGCGGACTAGCGAGCAGAAAAGGGTTTTCGTAACTCGAGGGTTGTCAAATTCCTTGGCTCTTCTCTTTATAAAGCCTAGAAGTTTGCTAGCTCTTGCAATAATATTATCGTAGTGCAAATTGAAATTTAATTTATTGTCCAGGACAATACCCAAATCTACAATTTGATCAACGCGGTCTAATACCCTGCCGTTGAGATAATAGTATTGCAACTGTATGCTTTTTTTACGAGAGAAGGTAATTACGTGGCATTTACTGGTGTTTAGTTGCAGTTTATTGGTGGAGCACCAGTCATGTAACGTATTCAGTTTCGACTGAAGGAGAGTTACGTCATTACTCGACCTTATGACACTATATATTTTGAGGTCATCGGCATAAAAGAGATGTCGTATATTACTTAGGTCTGAGATGAATATATTAAATAAAAGTGGGCCAAGATGACTACCCTGGGGGACTCCGGAAATTACTTCGATTTCTTTTGACAGAAATCCTTGAAATCTAACGGCCTGTGTTCTTCCGTTAAGATATGATTCTATCCATCTTAGGACAGGCCCAGATATTCCGAATTTTAGTAGTTTTGTTATTAAGATATGGTGGTCGACACGGTCAAAGGCCTTACTGAAGTCAGTGTAGACAGCATCAATTTGATGACTGTTCTCCATACCACATAGTAGTTCATAGGTTAGTGTCATAAGGTTAGTAGTTGTCGAGCGCCCTTTTCTGAAGCCATGTTGTTGGTCATTGAGGAGCGGATCAATTATGTGGGCAATCTTATCGTAAACAAGCTTTTCGAAAAGTTTAGGAATTGCTGATAATATTGCAATGCCCCTGTAGTTGTCCACCGAATGCTTATTAGATGCTTTGTGAATTGGTATGAGTTATGATTTTTTCCAAGTTATAGGAAATTTTCCTAACGATAAGGATTTGTTGAAAATAAGATGGAGGGGAAATAGAATTTGAGTTGAGTAGCACTGCAGAAAGCAAGGAGGCAGATTGTCGGGACCGTGACCTTTATTGATATCCAGATTGTTTAAACCTGTCATGATGTCTTCGACGGATAGGGATATGTTATCTATAAAAGTTGAAGTAACAGTGCACGTGTGTGTTGGGTCAGTATGTGTTATATCAGATTTTGGACAAAAGACTTCGGTAAACCTGTCAGCAAACATGTTACAAATTTCCTGTGGGCAAGAGGAGTGTTTACTGCATTGGTCATTGTAGTTGGATAGCCTAAGGTCTTTCGTTTCATATTAACGAACTGAAAGAATTTTTTGGGATCTCTAATAATGCTATCATTAATGCTATCATTTCGTCAATGTCATTACCAGAAAGCCTATTTTCCCAGTCAACTAGGGATAATTCGAAGACAATGCTGTTAGAGTCTGCATTTTTATAATCATAAATGATTGAGTTATTGTATGATATACGATGATTAGATATTGCGATATTATGTTCGAGGATCCATGCAGAATGGTGAGTAGAGTTGGTGAAAAGGTTTTCCTCAGGCGGAGCAGGCAGAATGTTCAACTCCTCAGGTGAGTTAGTGAAGATTAGATATAACCAATTACCACGAGAATTCGGAGTTCTAATGATTTGGTGTAGACCATTTCCATAAAAGGAGTCGATAAACTTTATATCGATAGCATTTGTGACGTTAATCGGAAGTAAACAATTTTCTTCCTCGTCGGGGATAAAAGATATATTAGGGCGATTAAAGTCTCCTAAAATAAATATGTCGTCGCAACTGGAGAGAGATTCGTTAATATCATCTAATATATGAAGTAATTCATCATATTTAGGTTCGTCAGAGTTAGGGGGTATGTAAAAAGTGCCGAAAAATATGTGTTTCCTGCCCGATTCAACTCGCACGAAAACATGTTCAAAGGAATTCGAATTTTTAGTTGCGATTAGTTCACTATTCAGGGGGTCCTTGACCGCTATAAGAACACCTCCACCTCTTGAGAGACTGGTAGAGTTGTAGTCTCTATCGCATCTGTATATCGTCCAGGTGGAGTCTAAGATCTCCTGGTTTACAAAAGTTTCATTTAACCACGTTTCTGTGATTACGAGTACATTAAAATTGCAAGATTTCGAGTCAATGAAAAGGTTATTAAGTTTGCCTCTCATACCACTGCAATTGTGGTAAAAGAGCCTTATGTTTTCAGTTGGGTCAGATGTAGTTGAGATGCGAGTTTTTGTTGGAGAAGTGACTAGTTACGGAGGATAATATCTAGCCATTTCGTCCCGGCTCTTCTGCAATTGAGACACATGTAGTGATCTCATATGTGAGGCGTAGGTGGCGAGGTCCTTCCTTACTTGCTCAGAAGAGATCTGGTATTGCTCATGATAAACAATGTAGAGCTTAAGCAGGGTATTCCGATCGATGGGGAGACCTTCTTGTTGGATCGAAATAATGAGGCTGGTCCTGGTCTTACCATTTACACAGGTAGAGTCAGGTTTGTTGTGCATATAAGCAAGAAAGAGCCTTACATTATCGTAAATCCTATGATCTCTGAGACGAGATAATAGGTACTGACCCTCGGTTGAGTATTTGACACACTCGAATTATTGGCCTCGATTCCCAGATCCGCCGGGTCGGAAGTGAGTGCGGATTTGAGACTTTGTGATTCGAAAATTCGCAGTCGGGGATTCAATTAAATCAAAAATTCGGAGTGATGACCCACACCCTAATGAAATACCCGATGTCGGATTATCTTAGGCGCATTTGTGGTTTCAAATCCGCAGAAAATTTGTTGCGGATCACACTTTTACGGCGCGGAAAATGTCAAAAAGAAATTTGCGGTCGTGGATTTCAGAATCGCAAAGTGTCAAATCCGCACTCACTTCCGACCCGCCGCTCCGGATCTGGGAATCGAGGCCATTATTTTGTTTTTCCATAATTTTTGAGTAATTGTTTTGGGCAGAAAATAGCCGAAACTGCAAGCGTTTGTGCTCTATGCGTAAAAACGGAACTGACTGGTTAGCCATCTAACTAACAATCAGAAAAACTTTATGCTAAGGCATCGGACGTACACTTACAGTAGAGGTATATGTAGCTACACTAAAATTTTTTTTAGGACCACGGCCCTACTGGAACGACCTTGGGATCGTTCATTAGTCAAATATGTTATATGTATAATTCTTTCAGCAGCATCTACTTGAAAGATGCGTTAGTTTTTCAAGTTATTTGTTGGATTGTTTTCGTGAATCTTTACAATCTCCACTTAATATATTGTCATCCAGTCTGAAGTGTTATTCAACAGAAAGAATACCATGAAAAAGCGTAACTAGTGGCTAGTCTCTAGGCACAACATACCACTAGTTTTCATTGCCGTGGCGGAAGCATTGCAGTCGGTGACAATCTTCCTTCCCAGAACTTAAACACTTCGCATCTTTAGGGAGCGTGCTATGGCGAGAATTTCTAGCTCGTAAGCGTGAGACCGTTGTTCGGCTAGGCTTACGACTCATGTATTGCAATGGATGCAACAGTTGATCGTCATTATTCCGTTGTAACACAATAGCTCCGAATTCGTCCTTACTAGCATCGGCATGAATCTCCGTACGTGCCTCTGGTTCAAATAACTTAAACACTGGTGCTTTTACCAATATTTCTTTTATTGCTTTAAGTCCATTCAGTTTCTATTTTACATTATGATCTTTTTTGTTATAAATTCGCTAAACGACTTTGCTGCAACTGCCTAGCTTGCTATAAATCTTCTGAAGTAGGGCGTTAGTCCCAGTAACTTTTGTAAAGTTTTCCTATCATTTGGTATATTAAAGAGGAAACTCAATTGCATTTGTCCTCTCCTGTGATGGGCTTTGCTCCCGCTGGACATCGCCTTCCAGAAGGTGTACAGGAGTACATCAGCTAATTTTAACCATCTCGGTATTGAAATTTCATTTCGTAATCACGTCTTTTTCTTCTGTTTTCTAAATAGGAGTCCTAATATTAGTAATGAAGCTTCTTTATTAGCGTTCGACGCTATCTTCGAACGTATCTCGGAATTTTTATCCTCTCATTCGGAGTGCGATATCATTGTTGCGGGTGATTTTAACGTTCACAACGTAAATTGGCTGAATTACTCGAATGGCACCAGTGTTTCTGGCCAATAACCTGCACCAAATGATGAAACAGTACACACAGTACGCGTGCTTCTGACGCTGCAGGACAAGGGGCCAACAACCTTGATCTTTTTCTTACCTCTCACCCAACACGTTACTCCGTTGAGGTCGATTCGCCTGTAGGCAACTGGGATAACTGTCTAGTTAGCGCTTACTACCCATATTCATCTTCAACCCGAACCACGCCAGCTCCTAGGAGAACTGTTTGGCATTATGGCAACGCCAACTGGTGGTGCGCACATTTAGTTTGACATTTTAGCGAAAATATTGATAAACAATTGTGACAAATTCTCGGTATTATACATATATTCTATAGTGCCTATTGTACATTTATTATTAAAATATCCAATCATAATATTCAACATCCATCATACTGGGAAGTTGATGGTGTGGACCGAAAGGGTCGAACCCACATCCCAACTAGTTTTTGTTCGTATTGAGTCTTGGTATGTCGTTGTCATATTCTATATATTGTCGTAGTACGTGCGATGTTGTCGGGCAGTCTATAAACAAGTGTCGTGCTGTAAAAGTTTGTACAGGGCAGTGGGGGCAAGAAGGAGGGGGAGTTTTTTGGAAGATATATCTTTTAGCAGCAAGGAAGTGTCCTAGCCTTAGTCTCGTAAGCAGCACCCCTAATGCCCTGGGAAGATCATGTCCCTGGGGGGTTGTGATCTGTTTCCAATGTGACGCTAGGAAAGTGCTGCTTGTGTTCCAGTTGCGTAGTTTTATTTGTTCCATCGTTTGTCGCAGTTTTTTCCGTACTGATGTAACGTCTGCTGGTCGTATTTCCGTTAGTGGCCGTCTATGTGCTTCCTTTGCTTCCTTGTCTGCGCACTCATTTCCATCTATTCCAACATGTGCGGGGCACCAAATAAGCCGTATAGTCTTGTCAGTAATTAGTTGTCTTATTTGTTTTAGGGTTGGATGTCCATTTTTTAGGTTTTTTATTGCGTTGATTGCGGATAATGAGTCTGTTATGATCAGTGAAGGTTCTGATACTTTAGCATGTAAGCAGGCTTTGTATATTGCCGTTGTTTCTGCTGTATAAATGGAAGTCCAACCTGGAAATTTTCCTACACTCACTATGTTTTTTTGTCCGTCCACCACAGCATAGGAGACCTGATCATTTACTTTTGATGCATCTGTGTAATATTGTTTTTGTATTCGTTGTTGTTCTATTAGTGTGTAAAAGTGTCTTCTTATAGTTTTGTTGTCGTATTTGTTGTAGTTTGTCATCTCAGTATTTATTTGGCTATATTTGAATAACCAAGGTGGTGATGGTGTTTTTGAATTTTTTAGATCACTAGGTATATAGAGTAGGTCAGCTGTTGTTTCTTTTATTGCCTGTAATCCAAGAACTAGAGCCGAAGCCATCGAAGCCTGTATTTATTTAAGTCTATTTGGAGTGTGGTCGTTACGGCGTAGTGTAGTGGGGCTTGGTTCCATGACCGTTGGCAGGCCAGATTCAATTAAGAGGGCTTCGATTGGTGTTGTACTTAAACGTGCGGCATTATTTATTGTCTTTTGGATCTTATCCAGTACTGTTTTAGTACCATGTCCGTATATCGTTAGTCCGTAGTCCAGTTTTCCCATTATGACTTGTTTGGCTATTTTTATTGCTAAATTGACTGGAGGTCCGTGTTTTTTTTGGCAGATTACTTTTAGGATGTTGTTGCGTTTCTTTAAATCTCCTATAACGTCGTTAGCATGCCTGTTCCAACGTAGGGTTTTGGTAAGATGTAGGCCTAACACCTTTAGCTCTTTTTGTAATTGCATAGCTTGGTTATCACAGTTAAAGGTTGTTGTAGTACAGCTAGTTTTCCTACAGACATGTAAAGCCTCTAGTTTGTCTTCGGATATGATTGCCCGCCCCGGTTGTTTGACACCACGTTCTTAAGGCATTGAGGGCTATTTGTAGTGTGCTTTCTACTGAATGCGTATTGCCAGAAGAATAGAGGACTATATTGTCTGCATATATATGGTATTTTAATTGCGGTATATGAGATAAAGTCGAGGAGAGCTGGTATATATAATTGTTGAACAAGGTGACTGAAAAAAGGTGAGCCTTGTGGTGTACCACTTGCAAGTGGTAGGTTGTCGGAAAAAAAACCATTGTTCTTGACCACGATTTTGCGCCTTGTAAGGAATGATTTAATGGTTCTTGTAAAGTTGTATCCTGCGTTCCATTCTGCGAGCTGGTGGACTACAACTTTTCCTAGGAGTCTGTCGTAGGCTTTTTCTAGATCGGCCGAGAGTAGTACAGAATGCTCTCTACGTCCAACAGCACAAGCGAGATTGTGTTCCGTTTCTTGTAGGAGAGATTGTGTACCTCGTCCAGGTCTGTAACCTACAATTCCGTTTGGAAGTTTTTGTTCTAGCAGCCAGTTCAGTCTATTACTTAGTATTTTTTCTAAGACTTTTGAAGTTGTTGGTAGGAGGGATATGGGTCTGATCTTAGTAGGAGGGATGATTTTGTTAGGTATTTTGGGAATGGGACGAATCTCTGCTAATTTCCAGGCGTGTGGAAATGAGCCCGAGCTTAGTACCATATTATATAGCCTAGTTAGCCTAAGTAGATAATGTGGTGGAGCTTTTTTCATCATACCATAGGTAACTTTATCTAGGCCGGGGGTTGAACCTTTATAAGAGTCCAAAACATTCTGGACTTCTTTAAAGGTTATATGACTATCAAGGGGTGAAGGGGGTCGATTTTTGAGAGCCTGTATATCTGCTTGCATTATTTTGTCGTCTTCTGCGTGTCGGGTGGAATTAACGCTGGCATAACTTGATAGTTGTTTGCCTATGATATTCGCAATTTCGTAGGGGTTACCAATTATGTTATTATCATGCTCAAGTGCAGAGATCATGGTTCTTTTCCTATTGCCGTATATTGCTTTAATATTGCGCCAGTTTTCTTGGACTGTATTGTTGGGGTTGATGGAATCGAGGAAGTTGACCCAAGCCTTGCGCTTCTCCTCCGCAATTGTTCTGCGCATTTCTGCATTACTTCTGCGATAAATTATTGCATTCTCTGCTGAAGGTGACCTTTTAAAGCGCTTCCACGCTTGATTTTTTATGCGAATCAGTTGGCGAATATGATTATTGAACCAAGCAGGGGTGTTTTTGCAGGTATTTTGCGTGGTGGGCATGCTGCAGTTAGCGGCATATCGAATAGCCTTCGTGAGAATTGCAGCTTCCTTGTCGATGTGCGGGCTCAACTCTTTCGATAGAAGATATTCGTCTACTTTTTGTTGGAATTTATTCCAGTCAGCACACTGTTCAATAAATTGGGGGGAATGTTTCACCTGCTCTTTGGGTTGGTTGAGGTGTAAAATAATGGGAAAGTGGTCAGTTAGGTTTGGGTGTTTCGTCGTAGTCCAGTCAAGTTTTGGAGCGATGTCTGGGGTGGCTAGTGATAGGTCTATGTTGGTCAAGGTATTTCGTGTAGTGATCATTGTTGGTGATCCATCGTTTAATAATATGTATTCCGTCTTTTCTAGCCATTTGGTTATGCGATTGCCTCTTGGTGTGTTATATCGCGATCCCCAGAGCCGGTGATGCGCATTGAAATCGCCCAGTATAATTGCTGGCTTTGTTAGAGGGAGAGTTAACTTTTCGAGCTCCTCTGTCACATTTTCTAGCTCCTGTTCAACGTATATGCAAGCGATATCAATTGTTAAGCCAGCATGTACTCTGAGTGCAAGCATAGGAGTTTTTTGGTTGGCTATTGTTAGTGTTTCTACTGCTATGCCTCTTTTGACCAAGATGCCAACTCCACTGACTCTAGTAGTATGCGTATTACTTGTATATAAATCATATTGTCGATATTTTTTAGGAAGGTTTATATGATTTGTGTGTGGTAGATGAGTTTCTTGTAGTGCTATTAAATCTGGATTAAATTGTGATATTATAATATCCAAAGCGGCAGAGTTCGTGTAGAGCCCTGCAATATTCCACTGCACTATTGTAAGTTTTTTGTTATTGGCGTTGGATGTACTTCATCGCTGCCTTTGATTATTATTTGTGTGTGCCATGTTATTGTTCACTGTGGTGAGTTTTTGTGAGATTAGTGCATTGTATTTCGATGTCTGATTCTGTGTCGGTTTCTAGTAATATTTTTCTGTTTGGTGTGCTTGTTGGTGAGTGATCGTTGTTAGCTGCTGCAATAGTGTTTTTGAGTGTGTTAGGAGAAAGGGATAGTAGTGCATTTAATTCTTCACTGTCTGTAGGTTTGTTGCCTGCTGTGAAATGTACTTTGGTCTTTTGAGTGTTCGGATAAGGTGATGTTATTGTTAGAGTTTTCTGTTGGGCATGCTTAGTTACTTTGATTGTGCTTCGTACGTTGTGTTGAGATTTTTGTAATTCGAATTTTATAAGAAAACTTCATTTGACTTTTCTTGGAAGCTAATGTTGAAGCCTGCACTTTGCATTCCGGAAGAGTAATAAATCACGAACATGATTTTAATTAAAAATGTTAGTTTATAGATCTGTTGATTTGTTCGACGGCCGCAAAAATATAGGTACCTCTGAAATGAATACAGAAAAATTCGTATAACTTCTGTTTTATATAAAGTATATAACATTTATTTTTAAATTTATAATTACTGATGGGTAGATTTAAGAAATATATAACCAAAATGTTTACTTTAAAAACTGTAAATAAATGAAAAACAAAAACTAATTTTTTAACAGAAAACACTTATGCAAAATTATAGGTACCTTCAAAAATGTCTGTACATATTAGTATACAGAGTGTATCAGTTACTTGATGAGTTGGGTTGTGGATAGTTCTTAGATAGACAAAAAATCGTTGGGTGGGGAGGGGAAATCGTAACGGTTTAGCCGCTAGGGCGCTTTGAAATTTTTTTGGTAGCGGTTTACATATTATCCTGTATTTTTGTAACCCTATTAGATATTTTCCTGAATAAGGCAGCAATCTATGCAGAATACTCCCACCAATCTAAAACTGTAAAGTGGTCAACCGACCAATGCCAGAGTTATGAGTCATCAAAGCCAACATTTTGTATATTTCTTACTAAAATTTCAACTTCAACCACCTTTTTCTCCAAAAAACACGTAATTAACCAATACTTTTTTTGCAAAATCAGAAAGCTTGGATAATTTTCTATGAATAATGTCTCACAACTATTATGCTGCGGCTTTTACTTTTGAAGTTATAAGCACTGTTAATGTGAAAATTGGCCTTATTTGGTACTCAAAACTCAGGTGGAAAAGTACAAAAAGGAAGAAATAGAGCCAATTTCAACATTAACAGTGCTTAATTGCTGACCGAGTCCGTTTAACAAAGAAAATATCATATTTCTCTAATTCAATAATCACGTAGATATTCTTGACACGATAAAAAACCGCGATCGTAATCGTTTTCGTAGTTTCTGTTCTGGCCCTGATCGTATTTAATTTATGATAAGTTTCTCGAATAAAGTTAGTTGAAAGTTAATCTTCTTAAAATTCGGTCCTAAAAAGTACGAAAAATTGAATTCATTTGAAAAGTTGTTTGATTCTTATATTGTAAAGTGATTGTTGTGTAAGTGTTGTTTTTTTTAAAGTATTTTAATTAATGTTCACTTATGTAAAGTAAAGAGTGTTTTATTTTATCGAGAAATTTTAAAGGGAAAGAAAAATATAACATATCACTAAATTATATTTTATAATGATAAGCATAGTACTAAGTCCGGCGCTAAACTAAATTTTAGCGTGTCTCCAAAAATGTACCCTTTTTTAGCAAGATAAAATTTGACAATGTAGAATTGTAGAGAAAGTTTTGACAACAGAAATTATATTTCAAATTAATTTCAAATTTTCAAACTGAATTTTATAAAAATGAGTAGCGATATCGACAATATTATTATAAATGCCGCAGCGCATTTTATAAATATATTGGCGGAACATGAAAAAATTTCAAAGCGCGCCAAGATACACCCTTATTTACGAGGGAGGTCTGAAAAAGGGCGGTTTGTAAAAGATGTAAGTTATCTTTTGGCTCATAAACTTTCATTTTCAATATATTTTATAAATTATATTTGATATTTATAGTTTGATGACCTAAGAAAATGCGGGTCGAAGTTTAGAGAGAATTTTCGGATGGATCCCGCTATTTTCGACATATTATTATCGCTGATAAAAAAAAAATTACAACCGAAAACAAACACTCGGCCATCAGACGGGATAACCCCAAAAGAAAAATTGGCTATTGTTTTGGAGTAATTATTTTTAATACTTCAAAATATTTTAACTGATCAAAATTTAAATTTAGATATTTTGCTTGTGGCACTCTGCAACGTCACATATCTTCGGTATACCGAATAAGCAAACAGCACTTCGGTAAGATTATAGACCAAGTATGTGACGCAATATGTGAGGAATTATCGGAATACATTCCAATTATTAATTCCAGCGAAAAAATGGTGGATATTGCAAATAATTTCCACTCAAAATGGCAATTTCCAAATACTGTTGGTGCTGTAGATGGAAAACACGTAGCCATCAAACGCCCTAGAAATTCCGGAAGTTTATTTTACAACTATAAGGTATATTTCATATTGTTATGGTTATGGATTATGGAACGGATTCGGATTAATTAAGGAATGCACTTTTTAAATGTTCACACAAGTTCACTATTATCCCTTGCAGTTTAATAACCAACACTATTAAATTCTATTTATCTACATAAATTACATTACATCTATTTATTGCATAAATCGTTACAAATCGTTACTTCAAACAAGTCGTTACAAATGATAGGTTTCAAACTTCTTACAGACGGAGCATAAATCATCACAATATCTATATAAAAATAAATATTAAACAAAATCTTATTAATTTTAGGGATTTTATAGTATCGTATTGATGGCAGTAGCAGATGGAAACTATAAATTTATGTATTTGGACGTTGGTGCTTATGGTAGTGAAGGGGACGCAAGCATTTTCGCTGAAAGCACTCTTGGAAAATCCTTTTTTCAAGATACTCTGCCGTTTCCGAACGATGTTTGTGTAGGAGGTGACAAGATCCCATATTTTTTGGTGGCTGATGATGCGTTTCCACTACATAAACGCATAATGAAACCATTCGTTCCAAATAGAGGAAAACAATTAGAAGAAGATGAATTAATCTTCAATTATAGACTGAGCCGCGCACGGCGTTGCATAGAGAACTCATTTGGAATTCTGTGCTCCAGATTTTTTATTGTTTAGCACGAACCATATTTTGTAGCCCTGACAAAGCCCAAAAAGTAATTACTGCTTGCTGCTATCTCCATAATTTTCTGCTTAATAACAACAAAGACATTTACTGTCCCCCAAATTTTGCGGATCGCTACGATGAAACGGGTCAACTAATGGAAGGAGAATGGCGTAAAAAGATACCTCAAAACTCGCTTTATGCTACTACATTCCGAAGTAGACAAGGAAGGCATCCGCGTACAGCAAAGTCAATTCGTAAAAAACTTAAATTATATGTTAATTCTCCATGTGGATCTATCCCGTGGCAAAGAAAAGCTATGAATTTGGAATAAAAACGCGTTAAGCGTTATAGCTCGAGGTTCATAGGGTGCCACTAGCAAAATATGTATCTGCAATAAATTAAGTTTTGGTGTCTACAAAGAAGAAAGCAAAGGGAACCCAACAAATGTTCGTTTTGAAAGATTTTTAAATTGTGATTTCCTTAAAAATGAAACACATACAAACTATTGTAATTTTTTTATTTGCATTTCTACTTTACTATTTACTTTCGTTTATAAATATATAAACAAACATATAACAATTTTTCATTTCAATTATAAAAAACTATTTCATTTCAACTATAAAAAAACAAAAAAAAATTTAAAATAAACATATTCGTTTCGTTTTGTGTGGAAGCCTCACTAGTACATGTATATTAAATTAAAAATGTACATTAACTTTCGGCAACTTTTAAGTAGGTGCCAATGGTTGGTTTTTGTTTTGCTTCAGTTTTTCGTAAGTTAATGCAAGAAATGTCATGTTCAAATCTTCCACTACGTCCTCGGGCAATTTTGACAGCATTCTGTCAAGGTTAGCCAGTATGATGTGGTGATTAAATTGATATTTCTCACATTCCGCCTTCTTCATCTTCACAAACTCTACCATGCTATCAGAAACAGTGAGAGCCGATTCTTCTAGAGTTGTTTTTTTACTCTTTTTTTCCGGTGGCATATCTTGTAACTAAACAAATTAAAACAATATATCAAATGTACCTATAGGTAAGAGTTGAATGTACTTCTTACATATGAATAATTGCTCGTTCCAGCATTTTCAAATTCGGGGTCTTCACTAGATTTTGATGTGCTTTGCGATATTGTTCTGAATATAAAAATATACATTTAACCAGATTTTTAAATTGAAAATATCTCAATATGTGAAAAAATGGACTTTACTTTGAATAATAACGTGTAAAATATGTGTGAATAATAAATGCATACGAGTATTATAGATAGCATACCGTCGTTTTAAAGATGAAGGCGTCAGAAATGACATATCGTCAACATATTCCCAGTCATATTGGAGTATTCCTTCATCATCTTCTAAATCGCAAGCACTTCCCGATTTCTTTTTACTAGTGTGGTAACGGAAGCTGTCCCGAAGACTTTTCCATGTGGATTTACAATGTTCAACTAAAAAAATAAATAGAAATATAAAAAGGCTTTGTGAAGGCTAAATACACACCTGATATATGAGCAACTTCGCTTACATTTTTCCAAGCTTTTGCCATTGCGGTTCTGTTGCAATGGTCTTTCATTGTTTTATCCCATATTACTCGATTTTCTTGTACTGCTTTAATAAGCAATTTTTTTCCTCAAAAGAAGTTTTGTTTGTTTTTGTAAGTTTTTTATTAGTTTTAGGCTGACTTTCTTCAAAATAAAACTCCTCAAAATCCACTGGAAATATAACATTATTAAAACCTTTTTCAAAATATTTTTAAACACAGAAGTATCATTATTTTTTTCATAACACTTACTTTTTTAATAACACTTACTTTTTTGTGCAGAAACTTAAACTTAAAATAGACACAACGGTAAATTAGCCTGCTTTTTTTAAAAAAATCACGGTTGTTTTGTCAAATTTAGCATGAAATAAGGTGCATGCACGATAAAAATGCCGCAAAAAATGTGGAGACTAACATAGCTACCATCTGTTTTACAGAACTAGAAACGTCTATTTAGCGAGCATTTTTGCGGCGAACTTAGTACTGCTTACGCTAAATATTCTGCTAAAATTTAGCTGGCTAAATTTTCACGCTAAATTTTGTATGGAAATTTCATTTAGCGGCGAACTTAGTACTAGGCTATAACTCAGGAAAACATAAACATTTACTTAATTAAAAGTGAAAAAATATCATTTTCTTGATTTTTTATGGTCATCCAGTCTGAAGTGTTATTCAACAGAAAGAATACCATGAAAAAGCGTAATTTGCAACAACAACATTCCACTAGTTTTGTTTGCAAATTCAAAAAGCACCACCACTTTTGTCAATAATTTTAAAATTCCCAGGCATGGAAGGACTAATAAATTGCAACATTCGTCAAACATTGTCCTTTTCCAGTACTCATTTTTTTCACAGCTATTTTTCAACGAGCTAAAACTTTTTGAACAACTGGTGGCTGTATAACAACGTTAACAGCGACAATTGTGCAAGAGATCCTATCTTTTAGATTGAAGCAAAATTCCTGCCCCCGTTTCACTACAGGATACACCCGATACCATAATCCTTACTCGCTCCACACACACCCGTAGATAAAAAACAGCAAAGGGAAAGAAAATATAAGCGGAACTGTAGTAAGTTGGAGAGTGGAAAGCACTTCCGCCCGGAATGTTGTTAAACGGAATAAAAAGGAGAAAACTTTTTACCTAAAAGTCGTGTAAATATTGAATCGCGTCTGAGATAACGAAAACGCCAAGCGAAATATAATTTTGGGAGGATATTCTTTTATTTTCTGCAAGTAAAATTCCCGCTTTTGCTTCAAACCATCAGGGAAGGAACTGGCTCGAATTTCTATGATTACCTATTACAAACATTTTTGAATATTTTGATGGTGATAACTTGTTTCGTCCTTTAATAATCTTTCTTGTGAACACTGAACTGGGAAAAAATAAATATGCACAGCCATAAATCATTTTATTTTTATCGTATATTTGCTGACTAATATTTCGATTATGGAAGTGGTTGAAAAGGTAACTAAAAACTCTCTTGGTATGAAGGATATCAAGAGATGAATGTAAACATCACACGAAAGAAGATGAGAAAATGACGAGGATGAGCACCGCACGAATTAAACAACATGGAAATTCCGGATTTTGATAACACTCCCATTCTAAAGGACGGACCATTTGTCACCGGAGGATATACCCAGAAGCCGGTTGGATTTTTGTTGAATAATTGCCTCTATCAACTGCAGATATCCCAAAGAGTTCAACGTTCGGAATATTCCAAACTGAACCTCCCAAAAGGGAGCAACGATCGGAACTTTTTGTCTGAATAAAGTTTTGCTAAAGATTAAAGTATAACAAGTTTATATCAGTATACACTAAATTCGACTTAATATCGCCTTACCAAATCATTACCGTCGCGGTGATATCAACGAATAAACCTAGGCATTGGCCAACTCCCTGACGATGCCGATGCAAGTTTCTGAAATTCTTATTTTCATGCGACGAAAATAATTTTAAAATTTTGTTCCAGACAAGCAAATTCAGTTGAAATTGGATTTCAGGGCACACAATTTCCAATCAGTGGTGCCAGGACGTGGGTCCTACTATCCTCAATGGTTAGTTCATGGTATGTTGGTTGCGTTTGTGTATAAATAAATGGCCAAAATGTTATCACTCGTGAGACTACTTGAGCCTTTGGTGTTTGGGTGCCTAAAATATCTCTGGATGTTGTTTGGATGGTAGTTAATTTATGTTAAGAAAGGATATGTATCTTGAAGGAGTATTATATACATATATATATATATATATATATATATATATATATATATATATATATATATATATATATATATATATATATATATATATATATATATATATATATATATATATATATATATATTGGCTATTTTTAGGGGGGAAGTTTAAAGCTAGATTTGTGGAGAGGATTTTTTTAAAAATATTAAAGCCGATGAACTGAAATTAACTGTAATCCATTTATCCTCTTAGGAAAATGAAAAAAAGATATGTTAAGCTCAAAATTTAAAACAAAACCTTCTAATAAGCTAACTGATTGATTTTTCAATGACATATGCATGTTTTTTACGTTTTTACAGCTTCACGGATTCGTAGGATGAACTAAGGAATACACCTTTTAAATGTTCACATAAAACTCATTTATTACCACAATTCAATGCTAAACGCAATTCTTAAAGCTCTATTATCACTTGCAATTTAATATCTCACACCATTAAATTCTATTTATTGCCTTTCAATTCATTATTTTATCACCGCTTTTGGTCCTAGGTCGCTTTAATCATTTCAGAACGCTTTCATTGCTTTTCAAATCAAACTGACTCTAAATGACGCTGCAGTTGCATTTATACATATATCCAAGCACCTCCCTTATCCAAGTTCTGGATCTTTCGACTATTGGCTACTGCCACATGAGTCTAATTTTTTCAGGTCAGATTTTGGTACCACACGAGTCTGAATATTTCATATACTGTAGCTTGGAGACCAGTGTTGTGCCAAATTTCTTGCAAAGTGTTTTTATGTGGAAGTCTAAGCTCAGGTGTCACCTAGAGCATCACGAGAGAATAGTCGAGAATGGAGACGAGCGTAAAGTTCAGTCACGATAAATGAAAATCCAGTTATTGGAAGTCTGACATAGCACATCAATAAACATTATAAAAGCACAAAAGGAAAAGCTAATTGTATGGTTAGAATAAGAAGCAAAGATTGTGCAAAACCAATGAACAAAAACTCAACCAGCCAGCTGAAACAGGTCCGTGAAGTTGGCAACACGAAATGCGAATTTAGAGAATTTTTTTTCCTTCGTTTATCCATCGTTTGTGCATGTGTGTCCAAGCAAAATTTTTTTTTATCCAGGCACCGTTAACAAGTTATAAGCAAAAAAAATATTTTGCAAATTTTTTCAACCAACACTTGGAAAAAAAAAAATATTGTTTAACCACATATATCGATTGTCCATCGTTTGTCCAAGTTTGTCCAGCAGTTATTTTTATTTGTCCACCCCTCAATTAATTATAATAAATAATTGAAATTTTTCAGGTTTGTGAAGTTGGCAACACGAAACGCGAATTTTGGAATTTTTTTTTGTCATACGTTAGTCCAAGTTTGTCCAGCAGTTATTTTTATTTGTCCACCCCCCAATTAATTATAATAAATAATTGAAATTTTTCAGGGTTGTGAAGTTGACAGCACAAAATGCGAATTTTGGAAAAAAACAATTTTTCATACGTTGGTCCATCGTTTGTCCAAGTTTGTCCAAGCAAAAGTTTTGTTGGTCCAGACACCATTAATAAGTTACAAACAAAAAAAGTTTTTTGCAAATTTTTTCAACCAGCACCCCAACTTTGCAAAAAAAAAGTTCAATCGCATAGATCGTTTGTCCATCGTTTGTCCAAGTTTTGTCCAACATCAATATTTTTGTCCAGGCACCGTTAACAAGTTATAAGCAAACAAAATAATTGCCAGGCACAGATTCGTTTGTCCATGCCAGAATTCGTTTGTCCAGGCACAGATTCGTTTGTCCATGCCAGAATTCGATTGTCCAGGCACAGGTCGGTTATCCGAAACTGTTGTGGCTGCTTTCGGTATCGTCAAATGATCGTCAATTAACTGCGTCGGCTGCAAATATGACTGATGGCGTTTGCAGAAGTGACTAGTTTTACTGCGAATTTGATGATTTTGACCACCTGACATTAAAATGATTGCAAGATGGCAGTGCGAATGTGCATTGCCGTAATGTTTGGCAATAGTCAATTTGCATTTCCGAACTCTTGATTATCATCAATTGCAATACCGAACGAATGACTATCGTCTACTGCTCTGCAAATGACGTTCCCGAACGCAGCCAGTGCCTGCACAAACGAATTCTGGCTTGGACTAACGAATCTGTGCCTGGACAAACGAATTCTGGTATGGACAAACGAATCTGTGACTGGACAAACGAATTCATGCTTGGAGAAACGATTTCTGTCCATGGACAAACGAATTCTATCATGGACAAACGAATTCTGGCTTGACAAGCGAATCTGTGCCTGGACAAACGAATTCTGGCTAGGACAAACGAATCTGTGCCTGGACAAACGAATTCTGGCATGGACAAACGAATACCGGCTTGGACAAACTATTTCTGTCCATAGACAAGCGAATTCAGGCTTGGACAAATGAATTCAGGCATGGGCAAACGAATTCTGGCTTGATTTGTGTAGAGGATTTTTTTAAAAATATTAAAGCCGATGAACTGAAATTAACTGTAATCCATTTATCCTCTTAGGAAAATGAAAAAAAGATATGTTAAGCTCAAAATTTAAAACAAAACCTTCTAATAAGCTAACTGATTGATTTTTCAATGACATATGCATGTATTTTTACGTTTTTACAGCTTAACGGATTCGTAGGATGAACTAAGGAATACACCTTTTAAATGTTCACATAAAACTCATTTATTACCACAATTCAATGCTAAACACAATTATTTAAGCTCTATTATCACTTGCAATTTAATATCTCACACCATTAAATTCTATTTATTGCCTTTCAATTCATTATTTTATCACCGCTTTTGGTCCTAGGTCGCTTTAATCATTTCAGAACGCTTTCATTGCTTTTCAAATCAAACTGACTCTAAATGACGCTGCAGTTGCATTTATTCATATATCCAAGCACCTCCCTTATCCAAGTTCTGGATTGGCTACTGCCACATGAGTCTAATTTTTTCAGCTCAGATTTTGGTACCACACGAGTCTGAATATTTCACATACTGTAGCTTGGAGACCAGTGTTGTGCCAAATTTTTTGCAAAGTGTTTTTATGTGGAAGTCTAAGCTCAGGTGTCACCTAGAGCATCACGAGAGAATAGTCGAGAATGGAGACGAGCGTAAAGTTCAGTCTCGACAAACATATTCTCGTCAAGACGAGAATATTCGCTCGAGATCTCGTCGGCAAAATAATAGCAAGCAAGCCTGGTAAAATAAAGTATCTGATAAAGCGCGCACGCGCCGTTATTTTCAAAGCTTGTTTTTTCTCGCCGGGTACGTTCGCTTTGGTGGAGCGGGGAAGGGCAAGGAAGGCTATGGCAGTAGGAATCAGGAATGTAAAGAGGGAAGAAGAAAGAAGGAAAGTTATGAAGGTGGCAAAGTGGAAAAGGCGAAGAACCGTGGGGCTGGCCGTGATTCGAACCCGAGACCTCTGGGATAGTAGCCAGACGCCTTACTCTCTAGACTACCGAGACCCCAATTGAGGTTGAGGTCTATAAGTATAAAGCTAGTGACAGAACTACTATGATGTGTGATGTGATCGTGATGTGTGCATATTTTTCACTGACACAAAGTCGCGGTGCTGGTGTCGTGTTCCGACTTTGACACAAACACAACCTTAAAATCAAAGTGACAAGTGGACGTGATAGCAAATAAATTGAAAAAGCTGTATGATTTACGTATTATTTTTCCATCCTACAGGACTTATTTTTGTTTAAGGTGCTAATTTCGTCAACACAATTTCGAAAAATAAAAATTGGCATTAATTATGAAGTTCAGCAAATTTCCTATCATCACCAGCACACGACCCAAAACATTACAAAATGCCCACCAACCAGGCCCGGAAAGTTCCCTATAGAGGGTGTGGAAGCGTCCACACCCGGTTAGGGACGCCTGTGGAAATCCACACACCAAATTGAGGATATTTCAACCGATATTAGTGATAGTTCCACCCAATCGGTAGAATGGATTTTTGAAAAGAAACCATGAAATCAAGAAGCAAAAAAAAAACACGACCCAAAGCAGACTGTGCTCTCTGAGCATCTTATATATTCATAAAGAAGCTTTGGACGAATTACTAAATTTCGATACATTAATGGATGACTTTATATCACGCAACTCTCACCGACAATGTACATTTAGTTTATGTAGAGATTTCACGGTGCTCAGAAGGTAATTTAAGGATAGAGAAGCAGGGAATATCATAAAGTGCAATTTTTGAAATATTCGATAATCTAATCTTTATTTAAGTAATAATATATCGATATTATATTAGTATGTAGTACTAAGTTCATACATATGTTTAACTCTCTTCAAAATCAGAATATGTGTACTTTTTATATGAAAATATATATATAATAAAAACATATTGAAAAAATATTAAGAAGATAACATGTGTACGGATTCTCATAATCTTGTTCGTGCTGTTTTAGTCGAACATTGAGCTCTTGGATTTTCTTGGATATGTACATAGGTATACAGACCTCAATTTTTGGCTCCCCACCCCCTCCCGAACGCCCCTTTGGATCCACCCTTGGAAGCTCCACACCCGGAAAAATGACAAGTTTCCGGGCCTGCCACCAACACCGAAACACGACTCAACGCCGCGCGGAAACGCGCAAAAAGTAGAAAGTAGCAAGTAGAAAGCAACTTGTGCAGTGTGCGCGTGGCAGCAAAGCAATATTCTATTAGTTCGTATTTTAATACACATACTTTATTCTATCTGTTATTAATCGCATCGCAACTCCGCGTAATTCTGTCAGAGCCTTAAGAGCCTTGATGGGCTCATAAATGTATATTCGCTCCTAGAGTTTACCTCTCGATCTCTTGTGGAGAAATTGGCGAAGCAAAACATACCCCGAAGAGACTGGTGACACTGTCCCGGTATGGCAACTCTTTTCAGGCGCCTGTCTAATAATGACCGAAAAGCGATGCATCAACTAAAGTAAACAACTAGACAATTTCAATTAATTATCTCTCCAATTTCTTTTAGAATTTTGGGCGACTAGGACGAGACGAGACGAAACGAGATTAGGATGATACGCCGAGAGTCGAGAAGAGACTTGAAATAATCGAGACTTGCCGATGTCGAGACGAGAGTCTTAAAAATCTCGTCTTGCCTCGGTCTTGTGATGCTCTAGTATCACCCTTTGTACTTCCAGTTGAACATATCATTCGCGTCATGGTCAAAAGTCTGGTAGTAAGCTTAGCTCCAAGGATAGAGAAAGAATAAAAAAGGTTAAGGGGTGTCTGGTAGTTCATGAGATATCAATGAACCTTAGTTTGAACTCCTGGATGTTGTACGAGTCCGGAAATACTAACTGTATAAGGTTGTTCCACCGACGGCGAAGTGTTGTTCTCTAAATGAACGAATTTCTAGACTGGAGTATGCGTGAAAATAAGGGTTGTAGATAGTGGGCTGAGCCGTAAAGGCTAGTCTAGTGTTGCGTTAGATTATTTCAGACTAAAGAACCTGTTTTGACTCTTTTTGATGCCAACTGTCCAATAGAGCTTCATTCAGATGCTAGCTCTCTAAAGGATATAGGGCAGTTGTATTGCAGATGTAAAGCAACAAGCGTCACGTCTTTGCCTATTGCAGCAGACCCACTGTAGGTCATTACAGGCCACTCGTAAAAAGCTCGATTTAACACCCAGACTCCATAGATGGTGGGCCTTACTTCAAGCGTTCGATGGATAGGAAGAAGCGCTTGAAAAACTTTTCGATCAGTACTGGTTCGAAAACATTTCCAAGTACGTTAAATAGGTTGTTGATAATAATTGTGTCACGTGTAAGATCCCCTCACTCTGGCAAAGTTCAAACGGAGTTTCGCCTAATCTCAAAAGTCGCGATACCGTGACAAACGATTCATATAGGTGCCACCACAAAGAATACGTTTTCGTTTAGTTGATGCTTTCTTAAAAGCATGTTAACTGCAGCGGAGGTCAGTGGAGAACTTTTATGGCAAGAGGCTCCACCTTATGTCCAACTAGCTTTAAACATCTCTGTTAACCAAGTCACTATATGACCCCTGAATTTAATGTCGGCTGTAAAATAAATAAATAAATCGGGTTCAAATAAAAGTCGGAGTTTTTCAATAGGAAAATTTCGTGCTCTTTCTCAAAAGTCCAGATAGTAACTGGTAGTTAAAACCTAAACCTGTATTTTTCATTGTTGCTCACATTCATAAATTTCTGTAACAAAATTAATTGTGCCTAGTTTTTCCAACATTGATGATGTTGACTTGACTGATGCACGAAATCAAGCTGTTACTAATATTGAAAAGAACTATACCAAAGCAAGGTTAAATAAATTTCGTGTTGAAGATTTTGTATTGCTGAAAAATGAAGAACCAAATCAGACATAACTAGACCAAAAACACAAGGGACCGTTTAGAATTGTTCAGGTTCTAGAGGGAGACAGATATACATATTCTGAAGCTCTTAATTGCAAGCGTACTTACAAATACGCCCTTGACCGATTACGCAAAATGCCTGAGAGTTATGTTCCTCATGAGATAGCGGAGATAGATAACAAATAGAATTTAGAATAGCTGGCTCTGATTAGTTTGTAAATTGGATTCATAAATCGGTTTGGATAGTGGTATATGTTTTTGATGTCTGAAGTAAGTTGTAAAGAGTACTATTTAAAAGTGCTCTTGGTTTCCTATTGTCTGTTGATGGCGATAAAAAGTGCTTTGAAGCACTGGTTGTTTGGAATCCTATCACCTATGAGTAGGTGGTAAAGAGCATTCATTAAGTGCTAAAAGTGTGTTCTATCGCCAGCGTTGGCGGTAAAGAATCCATGGTAAAAGATGGAGTGTTGGTTTTCTACCAATAGGTTATGTGACCAGGAATGCTACTAGCACTATGGGTTGCTATGACTACATACAGGACGTGATAAAGAATTAAAGCGCAATCAAGACTGCACTCAGTCCGAATTATGAGTACAATATTATTCTGTAAAAATACAATTTAATGCCGAATTCTATTATTAGATGAATCTTGTACAAGAAAATTAGTTAACTTTTTTTAAAATCTAGTTTGATCTTGCAGTTTAACAAATGTGTTTTTCTCATTATATAATAAATTTTGAGATGTTTCCATGCTGTTTGTATGAGGTTAATCTGGCTAGGCGTGGCCGAGTGTAGCAGATGTTCCTCGTTCTTTTATAGGATGAGTCACACGAGCACGAGTGACGCATTAGAATGGCCGTGTCGTATCGCAGAGACGAGCATTGCGAGCAACACCGAAGTAGATGTACTTAGAAACCCCAGAGAGATACTTCTTGGGTGAAATAAGAGATGGCGTGGCAATTGTGAAAGGATAATTTAATTAAATGCTAAAGTAGTTTAATTAAATAATAGCAAAGCAGTCTGGATAAAACCGGATAACAAGAAAAAACAAGGGAAGGATCCATTGAGTTTAGGATTTTGTGAGAAGAGAATTGTTACGGCATATATGGGATCACCGCCTTTTTAATTATGGAAAATAATAACGCAAATGAGGATAACACGATATATGAAAATCCAGTTATGGGAAGTCTGACATAGCACATCAATAAACATTATAAAAGCACAAAAGGAAAAGCTAATTGTATGGTTAGAATAAGAAGCAAAGATTGTGCAAAACCAATGAACAAAAACTCAACCAGCCAGCTGAAACAGGCCCGTGAAGTTGGCAACACGAAATGCGAATTTAGAGAATTTTTTTCCTTCGTTTATCCATCGTTTGTCCATGTGTGTCCAAGCAAAATTTTTTTTTGTCCAGGCACCGTTAACAAGTTGTAAGCAAAAAAAAATATTTTGCAAATTTTTTCAACCAACACTTTGAAAAACAAAACAAAATTGTTTAACCACATATATCGATTGTCCATCGTTTGTCCAAGTTTGTCCAGCAGTTATTTTTATCTGTCCACCCCTCAATTAATTATAATAAATAATTGAAATTTTTCAGGTTTGTGAAGTTGGCAACACGAAATGCGAATTTTGGAAAAATTTTTTTTGTCATACGTTTGTCCAGCAGTTATTTTTATTTGTCCACCCCCAATTAATTATAATAAATAATTGAAATTTTTCAGGGTTGTGAAGTTGACAGCACGAAATGCGAATTTTGGAAAAAAACAATTTTTCATACGTTGGTCCATCGTTTGTCCAAGTTTGTCCAAGCAAAAGTTTTGTTTGTCCAGACACCATTAATAAGTTACAAACAAAAAAGTTTTTTGCAAATTTTTCCAACCAGCTTTGCAAAAAAAAAAGTTCAACCGCATAGATCGTTTGTCCATCGTTTGTCCAAGTTTGTCCAACCTCAATTTTTTTTGTCCAGGCACCGTTAACAAGTTATAAGCAAAAAAAAATAATTGCCAGGCACAGATTCGTTTGTCCATGCCAGAATTCGTTTGTCCAGGCACAGATTCGTTTGTCCATGCCAGAATTCGATTTTCCAGGCACAGGTCGGTTATCCGAAACTGTGGCTGCTTTCGGTATCGTCAAATGATCGTCAATTAACTGCGTCGGCTGCAAATATGACTGATGGCGTTTGCAGAAGTGACTAGTTTTACTGCGAATTTGATGATTTCGACCACCTGACATTAAAATGATTGCAAGATGGCAGTGCGAATGTGCATTGCCGTAACGTTTGGCAATAGTCAATTTGCATTTCCGAACTCTTGATTATCATCAATTGCAATACCGAACGAATGACTATCGTCTACTGCTCTGCAAATGACGTTCCCGAACGCAGCCAGTGCCTGCACAAACGAATTCTGGCTTGGACAAACGAATCTGTGCCTGGACAAACGAATTCTGGTATGGACGAACGAATCTGTGCTTGGACAAACGAATTCACGCTTGGAGAAACGATTTCTGTCCATGGACAAACGAATTCTGTCATGGACAAACGAATTCTGGCTTGGACCAACGAATCTGTGCCTGGACAAACGAATTCAGGCATGGACAAACGAATTCCGGCTTGGACAAACGATTTCTGTAAATGGACAAACGAATTCTGGCTTGGACAAACGAATCTGTGCCTGCACAAACAAATTCTGGCATGGACAAACGAATACCGGCTTGGACAAACGATTTCTGTCCATGGACAAGCGAATTCAGGCTTGGACAAACGAATCTGTGCCTGGACAAATGAATTCAGGCATGGGCAAACGAATTCTGGCTTGGACAAACGAATCTGTGCCTGGGCAAACGAATTCATGCTTGGACAAACGATTTCTGTCCATGGAGAAACGAATTCTGTCATGGACAAACGAATTCTGGCTTGGACAAACGAATCTGTGCCTGGACAAACGATTTCTGGCATGGACAAACGATTTCTGTCCATGGACAAACGAATTCTGGCTTGGACAAACGAATCTGTGCCTGGACAATCGAATTCAGGAATGGACAAACGAATTCCGGCTTGGACAAACGATTTCTGTCCATGGACAAACGAATTCTGGCATGGACAAACGATTTCTGTCCAGGAACAAACAAATTCTGGCTTGAACAAACGAATCTGTGCCTGGACAAACGAATTCTGGCATGGGCAAACGAATCTGTGCTTGCAAATATTTTTTTTTGCTTATAACTTGTTAACGGTGCCTGGACAAAAAAAAATTGGGCTTGGACAAACTTGGACAAACGATGGACACACGTATGAAAAAAATTTCCAAAATTCGCATTTTGTGCTGCCAACTTCACAAACCTGAAAAATTTCAATTATTTATTATAATTAATTGGTGGGTGGACAAATAAAAATAATTGCTGGATAAACTTGGACAAACGATGGACAAAGTATTGCTCAAGGGGTGGGCGAACGCTGCTACTCGCAGATCGTTTCGCCGACCTTTATGAACTCCGCAAAAATTAACCGAATAATTCGACCAATGTTCGGTTCGGTACATTTTTGACCGAATATTAGGCCGAATATTCGTATTCGGCCGAACCCATATTCGGCGCATCTCTACAAATAATGAATAGCGAAACTAAGTGTTGTGAATTGTAAGCTGATATAAATGAATAAATTGTGAAACGTCATTTTTAAATAACTTTTATTATCAAGCTATTTCTCAAATTATGTGGTTCCGTTCACTCACAGAGAGTTAAACCAATTTAAGTCAAAAATGACAACAAATCGATGTATCAAAACACAGCTTCACCTGTTTTAGTTTTTAATGTACCGACTACTTCGGCAGTTTTCATGTTGCTGTATAGAATGAAGCGACTCTTTAAAGTTATACTAATTTTAAAGAAAAATTCTTCAAAAATAAATGGTAAGATAAACAAATATAAAAAAAAAAACATTTTACACAGTAGGAAGAAAGTCATTCAACACGATTCAATCAAATAACGGAAAATCAATACTCTACCAACATACCTTTTATCAGCGATCATCATTTTTTTATCTTATCTCCGATATCTCTAATCATACATTGTTATAGAATATCTCTAACTGGTGTATCTTATGGCAATAAAGGGACTATAAATAGGATAAAAATAGAACAACAATCCTTGGAAAACTGTCACCAATCTCATCTCTAAGAGTCTAGACCATTCGGACAATAAATCCCCAACCATAAATTCATTGTGGAACCCTCAGAATGGTGGTGGGCGAACGGCGAAATCCTGCTTTAAAGATCGTCCTTTAGCATCCAAAAGGAGAAACAACGCTCTCCGGCATAGCAACATTAGCAAACGTGTCCACCAGTGCAGAATCTCATAAGATAAAAACAATTATTATCAACGTTGAGTATTTTAGGTGGACATTGTAATTAAAACCGTTTACTGATGATAATAATTCAGGATTCAGTGACAACTTTAATGTCCATTTACTCATTTACTAAGGAAATTTATTATCCTTGTTGTAATTGGTCGTCGCTGGTTGAGTGTGAGGTTGAAAGTGGGTAATTTATACCTTTTTCAAGATTATTAAGTACTTGTAGAAGGGTATTGATCCATATGTTTGTGTTTTGACAAATCGTGATTAGGACTTTATTTGGATATTTATGGGAAGTTAACTTTCATATATGAAGTAACATTAGTATGGGTAACGCATTCAATGATGTTGTTTACATTGGACGTAGGAACGAACGTGCGTCACGAAGTTGTGTGTGGGGTGTGGGTGACTGCGTATGTATACGGTCCCCTTTCCCTGCACGATAAAAAGATATCATCTTCGTTGAGATGCCGGTCGAAGCGTATGTATAATCTGAAGATTTTGATAAAATTCGGTCGGGACGTTTTTTTTTTGTTTAAACGGTGTAGGTAGTTTTAGGTTTTTCAAAAAAAAAAGCTTATACAGAGGCTCTGTCCGTCTGTCCGTCTATGACCTTCTTTCATCTCTGAAAGTACTGCCGCTACAGACTTGGGCCATATCTCAAAATGTAGCTCTTGGTCAAAAGACCAAAAACTGAAAAAATGGTCTTGAAATTTCAACCAGAAGTATATTCAACAACAAAAAAGAGATTTCTAATAAAGTCCAAATATCGGTAGCCTAGAGGTAAGATTCCTATCCCCGGGGAACCAAGTTTAATCCTCGGCCGCAAAATGGTGAAATATTTTTGTTTTTTTTTTTACTTCGGTGCAACACGTTTTGATTCTATTTCTCACTAAACTATATTATTTAATAATGAGACTCAGGAGAACATAAACATTTACTTAATTAAAAGTGCAAAAATATCATTTTCTTGATTTTTTATGGCTCTTCGGCGGCTTTATAAATCATTAAAAAATTTCGCGGAAATAATATAAAGTATTTATTTGTTTATATGCATATTTTATATGCTGCTCATTTTATTAGTTAATAGTCATGTAGGTAACTGAATTATGACAACAAATTTTCTATTATGTATGGAATGTATTTTGTATATTTTATGGAAATTGATAATCATAGGTAAAACGAAGAGTAATGTAATATTGCCATAGATGGTGTTCACTATTCTTTGTCATAGATGGGGTGCAATTAAAATATATCAATTCTTTCAAATTCTTGGCGGGTAATTATTGGTGATGGTCTCATTGCGAGGTGGGGGTACTTGTGTGCGTGCACGTGCATATATGCTATGGATAAACAGGTGCCTGTGTTTTTCAGTAGATGTTCTACATTTAAAGAAAAGTGAAGTGCGTGCTCGATTTTTTCTTTAAAAATAAAAAAAGATAAATTGAAGTGTAAATTAATACAAAAGATGCGGTAAGCCGAATTTTTAACAATAATAGTTTTCTGCCAATCTGTTCTCGCTTCGAGCAATATTAAATTTTCTCTTAAAATTTTGCTTCGAAAATTTGTTTTTGACTTCTTAAGATATCAGTTTTCGTTTATGTACATAAATTGAGTCAAAAAAACGAGATCGAGGATAGGTGGAGCTAGTGATGAGCAAAAGTGGTCTTGTTCTTGCAGTCTTGTCTTGTTCTTGCACATTTTGCAAGAACAAGAACAAGACTAAGTTATGCTTGCAAGAACAAGAACAAGACTAACTGTGCAAGAACAAGACCCAGAGCAAGATTTCTTGCAAGATTCTTGCAAAAATTCCACCTAAATTCATTCTATTAAAAACATTTTCTAGGTGAGAAACCGCAAATATTTTGAAGCAAAATCAAACCTTAGATGTCAGTATTCAGTAGTTCAAGTAGTTTATTAGAAAAGAAAAAAATGCTCTAAAAAAAATCTTTTTTGAGTAACCTCTTTTGCTTTTTGGATGGCAAGGAAACTCGGACTTTTCTCAATGTATGTAATATTTTCAAGGCCTCCACATTGGTTACATCGCATCGTAAGAACGACAGGAGCGTGAGCCAGTTTTTGTATTGCTGCAAAGGGATTTAATAATTTTTTGTGCCCATACACGACATTTCTTCTTTAATGAACAACCTAATTTTTTATAATAAGTAATGGGTATAATACTGGTTTACTTTTGCTTCAAAATATTTCCGTTGTAATTTGTTGCTTACACACTTGACAGAAAAATGTCTACGCCTAACTTGTTCCCATATGAATTTTATGTAATTTTTCAGGGGCGCAAACATAATAACGTCACCAAGAGTAGTCGTGAAACTGATTTGTTTAATAAAAAAGCCATGTGGAATTCTCACCTCAAAGGTAGTCAATTTTCGGTGTATACAAACTTTTGACGCTGACTGACTGACGCTAAAATTATAATAGTTTTAAAATCAATTTTTTGCATTTTGTTGTTTGGATATAATTTTTTTATTAAAGTCTAGGTTTTTTTCAATAACCATTTTATAAAATCAACATACAATTCCTACTACATGCGAGAAAATACCTTGGCCTTGCTGTTTTGTCTTGCCTTGTCTTGGTATTGCACATTTAGTAAGAACAAGAACAAGCCTTAGGTATAGGTATATTTGCAAGAACAAGAACAAGACTTAGGTATGTTTGCAAGAACAAGAACAAGACTTATTGTTAGCTATGCTGGCAAGAACAAGAACAAGACAGACTGAACAAGAACAAGATTAGATTAGTCTTGTCTTGTTCTTGCGTTTCCTCATCACTAGGTGGAGCTTCTCTTTATATGTGTAGGTATTTTTGATTCTAATTGGAAAACAGAGGGTTGTGTTGAATATAAGCTGATAACTTTGTAGCTTCCATTATATTTTTTATTATTCGGCCATTCATACACGAGGGATCACGGTTCCGGAGCAAAAGCTTGTTTTGGGCAAGGGAGGCGTGCAAAGATGTAATAAGTGGAGAGTTTCGTGCTTCGGTGGAGAATATTGTGCTCCTCCTTTTGAGCTGCTGTTACATATAGAATTTCTAAGGGTCTCGGTGAAAAACGAAATCCTTAGACAAATTCTCATATCCCTTCATACAGAGAGCCTTTTACATCAAATTCGCAATGAGAAGCGCACGGTAAGCGAGTTGCGCAGGTGGGAACTAAAGTTCAAGGGCGCGTTCCTTGCCACCACCGGCGGGTGGAAATTTTCATTTGTGGAGTGTTGTTAAAAATATAAGGAGTGTTTTTTAAACCAGATTTATAAAAATAGTTTTTTTTTTGACAAAGTCGGAGGAACGAAGTCGGAGTAGGGCTGTGTCGTAGTCGAATCGGTCGCGAAGCGGTTTTTAAATAAGAATACCACAAAATAATGTAATAAACTCTTAATATCTTTTTTTAATAATAATAATAAGGATTTATAATGAAAATGTGTCAGTAGAAATATACTAATCACTTTAAATATAATGTGCTTGAGATAAGTTCTATTTTGAAATAATAATAATAAAGATTAAATGTGTCGGTAGAAATACATTAATTGTTTTAAATTTTGAGAGTGAAATATTGTGAACTGCACAATTTTTTTTTTTTTCATTGTAGAAGATATATATCCGTGCGTGCACACAGTTCACTGTGGCAGAGGTTAGATTTTATCAAGAATATTGTTAATACAGAATAATAAAAAAAAGAAGATAGCCAGTGGTGTTTTTAAAACCTCGAATGGATTTTTTAATTGTTTTATTTAAAAAAACAAAAAAAAAAAAAAATATATATATATATATATATATATATATATATATATATATATATATATATATATATATATATTATTTCCTGGCATTATTAAATAGATATAAACAATACTTAGACAATAAGAACAAAACACGTTTCATTTGTTTTAAATATAAAAAAAAGTTTATATAACAATTAGCGTGTTATTTGTTCAAAAAATCTATAAAAAAGAAGTTATATAACAACTAGGGCTGTGCGAATAATTCGAAATGTCGAATAATTCGGACCGAATCGAATATTACTATTCGATTCGAAAATCGAATCGAGTATTTGTTATTTCGAATTATTCGAAGCAAATCGAATAACTCGAAATATTTTCGAATTGTTCGAAACAAATCGAATAACTCGAAATATTTTTGAATTATTCGATAAAATTAACATAAAATTATTTTTTTTAATGTTATCATAAAAGTATTGTAAGTGAATTTGATCGCTTGTTAATAAGTAATATGTAATTGATAATAATAATATGTAAATTTACATATCAGGAAGCTAATTATATATTGATAATATAACTTTTTGACTACAACACACACACCTGTCAAAAATGGTAATATTAACCCTTAGCTGGACCTGGGGGTGCAGGGACACCCCAGGCCTAAAAGAAACCTTTTTTCCATGATGTCAATCTAATAACAATATTTGTGGGACCATCTAGTGCGTCTTGAAGGTTGTTAGTTTCACTTGTGTTAGATGGTGTTATGTACAGAGCTTTTACGCCGTTGCGGGTGTCCATACATTCAAAAAACATAGGAGTTTTGATTTTTTGAAGCAAAATGTCGATTTTTCATGTTTTATCGCACCTTAATTTTTTTTCTGTCATAGTAAGAAAAAAGTCTCTCAACTATTGGAACATAAAAAAAGGTTGTCAAAGAACTCCACTGATTTTTTTAAACGGTCAATATTGCATATTTTCCGTGGAAATAGTTTTTTTCCGTGGGGTGCGTGGACACCCCATAGGCCAGCTATGTTACAAAAACGAGGTGGGCCAGCTAAGGGTTAAAAAAAAAAACAATATGATTAATGGCCTCGATTCCCAGATCCGCGCGGTGCGGAAGTGAATGCGGATTTGACACTTTGCGATTCTCAAATCCGCAACCGCGAATCTCTCTTTGGCATTTTCCGCGCTGTAAAAGTGTGATCCGCAACAAATTTTCTGCGGATTTGAACGACAAATGCGCCTAAGATAATCCGACATAGCATATTTAATTATCGCGTGAGTCTTCACTCCGAAATTTCGATTTAAATGAATCCGCGACTGCGGATTTGAGAATCGCAAAGAGTCAAATTCGCACTCACTTCCGCTACGCCGGATCTGGGAATCGAGGCCAATAGTTAAAATTCACAAATTAATAATTCATTCTGACGTTTTTTATTATGACAATCATCTACATATAATTTAAACCACTATAGACAACTGGTATTAAATAAAAACGATTGTTTCATTATTTATTTTTTATTGTTTTGAATAATTCAAATATTCGATTTTTCGAATAATTCGATTAAATCGAATATTCGATTTTTCGAATTATTCGATTCGAAAATCGAATCGAATAGCACTATTCGATTCGATTCGATTCGAACAGTATTAGCACACCCCTAATAACAACCGTAACACGTTTTATTTGTATAAAAAATAAAAAAAAGGAACATAACAATTGAAGAAATTAATAATTTATCGATTGCGATCGACAAGGCCGACGACCTCGGATCCTATCAAGAATCTTCGCTCGGGGTGTACAACCATGGTGCCTCTGCTCCAGGCGAGCACGCGCTCACCCCCCATTGTATAGCTTGGCGGGATTTTTAGTGGGCTTCATCCCCGCCCAGGAGACGCCCTATGTCTGAGGGCCAACAAGGGGACAAAAGCAAACCAGAAACTCCCCCACCGAGTGACCACCAACCATCAAGTGACCTAGCCACACCAGGCTCCTCAACATTACCAGCCAACGACACCCCAGCGTCCTGCCAGGTGACTCAACGAGGGATCACCTCAACGCCACTATCAACATTACCACGAGCCAACGACACCCCGGCGTCCTGCCAGATGACTCAACGAGGGATTACCTCAACGCCACTATCAACATTACCACGAGCCAACGACACCCCAGCGTCCTGCCAGGTGACTCAACGAGGAGGGATCACCTCAACGCCACTATCAACATTCCAGGATCCAACCACCTCATCGCGTGAAGACCTCGAGTTTCCCCCAGACGCCTAAGAAGCGGAACCATCCTAGGAGAAGAAGAAAAACAAGTAGGTTTCCCCTTGAAATTAGAGTATATACTTAAGCGGGCGCAGGAGACGGGCAAATTCAATATAATTCATTTTGAGGCCAAAGGGCCAGCCTAGAACGAAAGGCTAAATTAGAAGCGTTCAAAGAGGAGGCCTTGAAATTTAAACAGGACCTCCTCAATTTTAAAATTATTAGATAAAAAAAAACTTTTTAATATAGCACGTTTTTATAACGAACCAAAAAGAATAAAATAATTTCTCCTAGCCCCATACAGATTTAGAACCTCAAACATATTCCTAACCTCATACAGATAGTCCAGAAAATTTGTGATTGTGAATTTGTAATAGCTATGAAAATATTTGTAAGATTTTAAACGAAAAAGCGTGGGGCGCATACATGATTGATACGAATGACTTCTCAACCCAGCTACTCTACACTCCTACTATCGTCTATAGCAGTGAAAAGTTTATATTCTTTTTAGAGAATAAATAGGTAATTTGGTCATACATTATATAAATGATAATAAAAGTTGGTTTTTTGGCATGGCTTTTATTAAATAGTAGTTTAGAGTCGAAAAATAATGAAATAAAAAACTTGTCTTTTTTGCGGCAAAAAAACTTGTCTTTTTTGCGCTGGAGTTTTTTGTACATAAAATTGAAAAACTCCAATTTTAACTTATAGTGCATGATACTCCAACTCTTAACGAAGAAAAAGAGCTTCGAAAAAATGTCCTACGAGGTCGAGGAGCTGTAGACGAAGGATTTTACGAAAACGCTTTTTTTTACATAAATCGAAATTTCACCCATATTTTGCAAAATTTCGAGCCAAAAAATAATGAGTTTTGCCAAAAGCAACATTTTTGCCAAGTAAAAAGTTTCTAGGTTGCATCAATAAAAAGAAAAAAATAAATGAAAAAGAAGCGATTTTTAACGATTTTTAGCATTTTTCTCCATGTATAAGACACTAAACAATATTTTGTAATAATTTTAATACCTATAACTTTCTCATTTAACTTTTTCGGATCCGAGCTCAACTTTTTGTTTTATTGGCGAAAAACCGGTTTTTTGACTTTTGCGAATTTTTTAAGTTAAGTTCGCCAATGCAGTTCCGTAAAAAAACACGCTATTATTCTTCAAATTAAGTGTTCTACACGCCCATATTTTTTTTCCTGCCTACAATTGTCTGGAAATTAACATGGTGATTCCGTAGATTGATTGGACTAATAAGTCTAGAATAGAGGATAAGGAAAATTTAGAAACCAGCGCAAACTGTAACACCGAACCGCCCGAGCCCGATTACGCACCCATAGATCTTCTTGCGGATTGGGTCGAGCTCTCAACTCGTTCCTTGTCCCTCGTAGAGGAAGAGGAAGTGACGTTTCGAGACAGTCAAATCTGAAATTCTAAAACCCTATCCAGGAGCCATGGCCGACGAATATATTAAAGCCGCCAAATTAACGGCCCAACTAGTCCCCCATTTCTCTGGCGGGCAGAACCTGACAACGGCAACGGAACTACAAATGTTCCTAGGCTGTTGCCACCGGGTACTGACTGGGTGCCTGACAGAACAAGAAAAGGCCGCCTTCCTTCAAATTTACCCAACTAGGCTTCGGGGAGAGGCCTATCAACTGATTGCCTCCTCCCAACCCGCTACTTTTGAGGAGGCAGAAAACCTCCTAAACAGGACGTATCTTCCAAGGGAAACATATCAGGAACTGGTTAACAAATTAACTCAATTACGCCAGTTCCCCCTAGAGCCTCTAACAACCTACACAACTAGGATTAAACAACAGTTGTCACTATGCGAAGAGGCGGCCACCACTAAATATGGTGCGATGATAGCCGTAAAGGCCCAATTCCAAGAAAATGCCCCGCGGAGTGGGGTTACTAACCCCCACCTCTGCTAGTATCTCCTAACTCTGCGAGAAGACACATTGGATAGCCTAACCCAAAAGGCACTAGATATGGAGAAGCTACAACAAAATTCTATGTATGCCTCCTATCAAATGACAGTGCCTCACTCGGCATACAACCCTTATGGGCAAACTGTCCTTATCCCTAAGTCGAAAGTATTTACCAACACTCCCAACGACTGCAAGACCCGCTGAGAAAAATGAAAATAAACCATTGAACATCACCTGTAGCTATTGTAGAAATAGAGGACACACCTACGCGGATTGCCTGAAGCGGAAAAATACCCCCTTCTGCATAATTTGCAGGTCCAACTCACACGACGCGAGGGACTGTCCCCGACCAGTAGAGCCCCCAAGGTCCTCATTTAACAATAAAAATCGTTACCAAAACCAGGGGCCTTCATATAATAATAATAATAATCTTTACCCCAACCAACGGTCTCAGTTCCAAGGTAACAACCGTTACCCAGACCCGCGGTCACAACCTATGGGTAATTACCGCTACCCCGACCAACAACCCTCCAAGCAGGGTGTTAACCGACAATCAACCAACCGACCCATGAATAATGGATCCAACCAACCAAATGGCCGTCAACAAGCAGCCAACAACACATTAGATATAGATGTGATTTCTGCCACAGACGTGGTCACCAAGTAGACGACTGTCATCAAAGACAGCGCTGGGAATCACAACATGCCGGAAACTCCCCGCAGTCGGACCAAGAAACCCCGGCCTGACAATAAGCCCTCAAAATAATACTAAAGAGGGACCCCACCCGCCCGAACCAAGTGTGCCACTCGTCACTCTTCCTCTAAGCCTTAACGGCAAAGCTGACCTAGCAGTGGACACCGGCGCTGAGGTCAGTATATTAAAACATAAAAAACTAAAGGATCCCAACTTATCAGATCCCACTAAAAAATGCACACTCCAAACGCCATAGGCCAATGAAAAACATTAGGGAGCTGTCAGGGGAGCTTCATTCTCAATACCCCCTCCCATGCACCTTCCAAATTGTGCAAAATATTCCAGAAATCCCTAACGATGGCCTGTTAGGAAACGATTTTCTTTCCAAACATTGTAACGTCGAAGGTCTAAACAAAACATTGCGATTTCCTCGCACGGAAATCGACCCAGTAGAAATTGCAATCCCATTACGCAACGGACCCGCCAAGTCGAACCCCAGAGAGCAGCAGGAGCAAACCCAAACCAGGGATTCTCAACTCGTAGAAGCCGAGATACACCCCGGTGGTCTCCCAGGTACCCTCAGAAAGGAATACCAGATGCCTATCTCTAGATGGGTCAAGGTTGGAAAACAACTCCAACGACTAAGAGATCAATTCAGGCAAATATAAGGCGGCATTGGAGAAATCCATTCGCCTACTTAGCCGGTCTCAAATGGTGGTCCCAATTCCACTAAGGTTAGAGGAGGAAATGCTCTGTAAATCATACGAGCCGAGCGAAGGAGTATTCCTCGCCAATTCCCTCTTACCAACTGGAACAAGAACAGTCTATGTTGGCCTCCTCAACGTTAACACCCAACCAGTAGTCCTGACGAGCCTGTCCCTTACGCTCGCCCCAATCAAAGACAACACGACTATTCACCTAGCCCCCAACAACAACCCTAAGCCTCCAATGAAAGCTAATGACGAATGTGAGTTTTTTACAAGCTCGGAACCAGCCGGTCTCAGGAACGCCAGTACCCCATCGACATGTAATGCGAAGCTCCAAAGCATACCCAACAATGGCGCAATCTCGCACGGTATACCCAAGGGAAAACGTGCAAAAGTGAAGTTGGGAACGAAAAAAAAGGAAATCGAGTCCCTCCGCCATCCGAGATACATATTCCCGGACCATGAGGATCCGGACCTTGAGCGCGAAACGCGCCTCAAACAACTGGACGAGGAACTCAGCCTCAACCACCCTCTAACGGCCGAAGAGAAGCGGTCCATACGGGAACTTTGTTACGAATATGCCGACATATTCCACCTAAAAGGGGACAAGCTAACCTACACGGAAGCTCTACAACATGAGATCCCCATGGTATACAACCAATACATTAACCAGAAAATGTATAGATTGCCCGAAGCGCAAACGCAGGTCATAAATGACCAACTAAGAAAAATGTTGGACAACGATATGTCCAACCCAGTAAAAGTCCGTGGAACTCACCCCTCCTAGTGGTACCGAAAAAAAAACCGGTGCCCCGGGCCACGGCGCTTCGCGCTCTGGCGATTATCACGTGACAACTACCATGTTGCTCGTTATCTCTTATCCATTACATGTAATATATAATACCCAGTAGGGAATGGAAGTACTTTTAAAAGTACTTCTAGAAGTACTTCTGCAGAAGCAGTCCAGTACTTCCAGCCAGTACAAAAAAGCCATTACATTAACACGGCGATGGCCTAGGCGGGGAAGTACTACCATTTTTCCTTCCATAGAATATGTTCTGGAAGTACTTATACCACATTTATTATTGAACTCATATACAAAGTGATTATAATGTAAATTTTTTAAATTTAATTTAGTCAGAGGAAGGGTGAAGGGGTGGGGTTGGTGTGGTGGTAAAATTAAACGATTTATAATTTTTTTTTAAACAGAAACAAAATAAACATGAATTTAAACATATGTATGTATGCACATTAAAATTGAAAAACCTAATGACTGAGATAACTTAGATGATTAACAAAGAAAACGACCACCTGCAAAGTTTTTGAACATGCTTTTTGCGCGAAATCAAACGCATAGTCACCAAACCGGTAAGCACTTACAGTAGGTATTACAGACGAGGACTTATTTCAGAGGCGAAATGTATTAGGTGAATACATAGATTACAATGTAAGGCATGCAGAATAAATTACTGGCTACCCTTTTTAGCAATAAAAACAATGCTTTCCGAAAGTACCATTCCATTTTTGCTACATTTGGTAAGGATTTTTCTAACAAGACATCTTTTTGATTTTGTTGCTCATTGTTAGTGGTATAAATTAATCTTATAAAATTGATGAGGACGGAATAAACTGAAGAAGAGAGGCTTCGACAAGCCAAAGACAAATAACAAAAGCACATCACATTTCCAACGAAAGAATTTCACAAGGCATTACCTAGTCGCTTACCTACTCATTACAACGTAAAGACCTCCATTTTCCTAAATTTCCAGTAGAATTTTTCGATTACCAGGTAGGCGCTTACACAAATCATTGAAGAATTCGTTGGTTACCAGGGTAACCCCTCGCTAGTTTTCCCGCTGGGAGTAATATATAATAAACACAATACAGGTAAACGTCGTTTTGCGCCGGTTCGATTTACGCCGATTCACAATTACGCCGGTTGATGCTGACTGGGGACTTCCCGGCTTCGGCCGTGGAATTCCCCGGTTCGTTTGGTTTGGTCGTGGGATTCCCCGGTTCGGCTGACACCAGACGACAGTTAAACATTATTTTTGCCCTGCTGTGCTTACATTTTGTGACCGAAATAATCTGCCAAAGAAAGCAATCCTCCTACACAACATCCGTATTACAACGCATGGATCAGGGGGTAATTTCTACCTTTAAAGCGTATTATTTGCGCATAACGTTAAAAGCAATGATTAAGGCGATAGATAGCAATTCCAATCAGACCGTTAAAGATTATTGGCGGTCATACGACATTTTAAAAGGAATAAAAAATCTAAAGTCTGCTTGGGACGAAGTGACAAGCAATTGTTTAAACGGCGTGTGGCGTAAACTTCTGCCTGGATTTATACAAGGTGCAAGTGTAGAAGAGGTAGATAAAATTAACATAAACGAAGACATTATCAGGCTTACACGCGAATGTAGATTCGAAGACGTAACAACCGAAGATGTGACCGAACTGTTAGACGTGCATGACCAACCACTCTCAAATCAAGAATTAGAAGAGTTGGTGGAGGAATTAGATCGCCCTCAATCAGAAACTCTCGAAGAAGAACAAGAGAAGAATGATAAAGAAAATGATAGGAAACCCCTAAAAACGGCCGATCTAACTCGTATCCTTTCTTCCATAGAAAGGTTAACAGATGAGCTCTGTGAGATAGATGGGGATTCCAATCGGAGCGCCAATGCTAGAAGAAGCGTCGCAGCTTCCGTTCGACCTTATGCTATGATTCTGCAAGAAAGGAAGAAACAATCAAAGCAAATGAAATGCTTTTTTCAAAAAAGTGTGAGAATTTAATTTAGTACCGACGAACGTGTATTTTGTAAACGATTGATTAAATAAAATTAATTTAAATAACTGTTTTTATCAAATTCATTTATAATTTATTTTGAATATATATAGGATATGTATTAAATAAACATGTCAAATCGTTCTTAGAATTTTGACACGGAACTTAACCATATATCGTCCATTATATTTGTGTTCATTTTACGCCGATTTTTTTTACGCTGGTGTCTCTCGGAACGGAACCCTGGCGTAAAACGAAGTTTACCTGTATAGATACGCGGCACTCATTGCCACTACTACATGCAGCGTAAGCCACACCCACTCACACGGTTATGCGACACTTTGTCGCTTGGGCATCCCGGCTAACCGTTTTATTAGACGTTGTCACGTCAAAAATCGGGCCCCGACGCGACGGTGAGAAAAAATGGCGGGTAGTTGGAACTTCCGCAAAATTAATGAAAAGACAATAGGCGACCCTTACGGGTCTACAAGGCCTCGAATGCTTCGTCTACCTAGACGACATAGTCATATATGGTAAGAACCTTGAGGACCATAATTCCAAGCTAAGACGTATATTCGACCGATTGAGGGTAAACAACCTCAAATTGCAACCGGAGAAATGCCAATTCTTGAAGAAGGAAGTAGTCTATCTGGGTCATGTATGCTCTGAAAAGGGAGCCCTTCCAGACCCCAGAAAAACAGAGTGTGTCCAAAACTTCCCGGCGCCCCGAACCGTCCGGCAAGTTCAATCGTTCTTAGGCCTTGCCAACTACTATAGAAAATTCATTTTTCTAAGATAGTACGCCCCTAACCAATTTGCTAAGAAAGGGCGTGAAATTTTAAAGGACGCCAAAATGCCAGGAATCAGGCCTGGAAAAGACGAACACGTTCCAACTCCAAGGGCCCCCAATATCGACGAAGGACCTAAAGAAATAGACTTTGAAACGGAAATACCCCAACCCGTCGAAGCCTCCAAAGATAGCCCCAGCGAGCTACGGAGAAAAGTTGAAGTGATTACAAGTCCCGAAGAAACCAATACAATATTGAAGGACTACCACGATTCCCCTTTCGGCGGACACCAGGGAGTCGTCAAGACATATAATCGCGTACGTCGGAAATATTTGTGGAGACACATGTTCCGCGATATCACTCGCTACATGAGAAGGTGCAAGAAATGTCAAACCATGAGGGCCTCTAGACAATTCCGAATGCCCATGGTTATCACCAACATAGCAGAAAAGCCCTTCGAAAAAGTCTATTTAGACGTAGTAGGTCCCCTGGAAGAAACACATTCCGGAAATAAATACATCCTAACCTTCCAGGATAGCCTGAAAAAATTCGTCGACTGGTATGCCTTTCCCTATGGGGAAGCTCAAGCGGTAGCACAAATTTTCTTCGACGAAATCGTCACGCGAAATAAATTATGGAATCTGTAGAGTAATAAAAAATAATAAAATACCGACTTTCGTTTAATACAAAAATCACTTTATTATCGTCCGATTTCTATGAGACAGAATTTATTACTAATTACCTTTCGATTCTTACATTTTCTTGTTACTTCCAAATCGACAAAAGCTGATCTTGCATTTCCTGCCATGCTTCTTTCAAAGTTCAAAGTGAGAGTTAATTGAACTTTGAATGACTTCGATTTTGTTAATTTAGCATTTAGCAGGAAATGCATTTACTGATTTATTATGATTTAAATGCAAATTGGGGCTGTGGTGAAATATGTTGAGAAATCAAACAGGGATCAAACTTCCTGAGTGACCTCTTCAAAGGCGTGTGTAGGCTCTTAAAAGTTAAGAAACTTCAGACCTCAGCCTACCACCCGCAGTCCAATGGTGCGTTGGAGCGGGCTTATAGGCCTCTGATCGAGTACCTACGCACCATTGTAGATGAGAGCCCAAACAATTGGGACCAGTTTTTGCGCTCGGCAGCGTTCGTGTACAACAATAGTGTACACGAGGGGACCAAACTTACCCCCATGGACGGCCTATATGGTTTCACTCCCGACGTCCCATCCAATCTTAAACGCAACCCGGAGCCTCTTTATAACCACGAAAGTTATTACAACCAACTCCGGTATCCTTCCATCCAATGGCGCTACAGCCCAAATCGAGCCTTGGCCTCCTCTAGGGCATTTCTCCAAGTTTGACGGTCCCTTGCAGCATGTCTCCAGTTCCGGATGTTGAGCATTGACTCTGCGTCAGCCGTCACAGAGTCTATCCATCTCCTCCTGGGTCTACCTACTGGCCTACTTCCCGAAATTTATGATTCCATAAGCCGTTTTGGGATGCGATTGTCCTCCATCCTGATCACGTGGCCGGCTAGTCTCAATCTGTTGATTTTTATGAAAGTTGAGAGTTGTGGGTCGTCAAAAATTTCATACAACTCGTTGTTGTATCTTCTTCGCCATATTCCATCCTCTCTGATTGGGCCTATTATGCATCTGAGAATTTTCCTCTCGAACCTGTTGACTCGTTCCTCTATGTCCTGGGTCATAGTCCAAGTCTCGCTACCATAACACAGTACTGGTCGTATTACTGTTTTGTAGAGTGAGAGTTTCGTTTTCCTGTGCACAAATCTAAAGTGCAGGATTTGTTTTTGGGCATGAAAGGCCAGTTATTTCTTCTTTTTCTTCGTTTCTTTTGGTGATAGTAGACCCAAGGTAGACTGTTTTATCGACTACTTCTAGATTATGTTCGTCGATGGTTATATTTCTTCCCATTCTAAATCGTCCTGCTCTGGATTGTTGCATCACCTTCATTTTTTCTTCGTTAATCTTCAGGCCTATGTCCTTTGCCGCCTCTTTTAATTCAACATAGACTTCTTTTGCTGCCAAAAAGGACCTTCCCACGATGTTTACGTCATCCGCATATCCAAGTAATTGTACCGACTGGGTAGCTATTGATGCACTTCGCTGGACTGACGTTTTCCTTATCACCCATTCTAGGGCCAGGTTGAAAAGCATGGGGGCCAGCCCATCTCCTTGTCTAAGCCCTTGACGTACTTCGAACTCCTCTGTTACAACATTTTGGATCCTTACTTTCGCCAGTGAGCTGTTTGCGGCGCATTTGATTAGTTGTACCAACTTTGAGGGGACTCCTATTTCCGATAAGATCTCGTATAGCCTCTCTCTGTTTATTGAGTCATATGCCTGTTGAAAGTCGACAAATATCTGGTATACATCTACATTCCTTTCCCAGGTTTTCTCCAGAATTTGCCTTAAGGTCAGCAGTTGGTCCGATGTTGACCTGTTTGTCCTAAAACCAGCTTGATATTATGCTATAAGGCTTTCCGCTATAGGTTCCAGTTTTTGTTTCACAAGGATTGTGAAGATTTTGTAGCTGGTGCTGAGGAGTGAGATGCCTCTGTAGTTTTTGCAGTTTAGTTTATCTCTTTCTTGTATATTGGACATATAATGGCTTTCCTCCAGTCCTCTGGTATAACTTCTTCCTCCCAGATGGTGCATATGAGTTCGTGTAATGATCGTAATAGTTGGGGTCCTCCTTCCTTTAGCAGCTCAGCTGCTATTCCATCGGCGCCAGGCGATTTGTTGCTGTTCTGCCTTTTTACAGCTTCCCGCACCTTATCCAGTGTTGGTGGTTCTATTGAGATGTTATCTTGGGGAATTACAAATGCCACTGTCTATGCATTCTCGTTTGATATGGAGATAGTATTCAATAGGTTCTGAAAATACTCTCTCCACCTATCAGGATCTGCCAACAAGTTCCCATCTATGTCCTTGCAGATGTCCGTTCTTGGCTGGAACTTATTGGTGATCTGGCGAGTTCCTTTGTACGCTTGTCTAATTCTCCCTTCATTGAAGTCTTCCTGTATCTGTAAGATTTCCCTATTTAGATATTCCCTTTTCTTTCTGCACAGCTTGTCTGCGATTTTTCTTTTTCCTTGAAGACTTCCATCCTTGCTCTTGTTGGCCTTGCGATGTACTCTCGGTTTCTTTCTTCAATTGCGGTTCTACAGTCTTGGTCGAACCAATCAATTCTAGTCTGTCTGGGGGCCCAGCCTAGTGCCACTTCTGCTGCCCCCTTTATGCTGCTTTTGACCTGTTCCCAATTGTCTTTGATGCTGGGCTGGTCATCTACCTCTCTCAAGTTTTGTACGACAGCATGTTGGTAGGCATCTATTATTTCTTCCCGTTTTAGCTTATCTATATCTCGTATTTTGGTTGAGTTTGCACTCTATGCGTTTTAGTTGCTATCCGGGTTCTCAATTTCACTTTGACTAGATAGTGGTCCGAGCCACAGCACGCTCCTCTCATTGTTCTTACGTCCAGTATACTCGTGGCCCCTCTTCTTTCAATTAGGACGTGGTCAATTTGATTATTAGTTACTCCGTCTGGTGATTGCGGGAACACTATTGAACTTACTACCATTGCGTTTGAGCTTGTGAAATCGATCAATCGACTACCATTGTCATTGGTAACGTTGTGTAGGCTATGCTTTCCTATGACTCCTAGGAACTCCTCTAGGCTTTCATATCTCCAAGCACCATTTTAATATCGTTTGACGGTATTAACCTGATGGTGTTTGTTAGCTCTTGGTAGAATTCCTCTTTCTCCTCATCCGTTTTCTCTTCTGTGGGCGCGTGGACGTTTATAAGACTAATGTTATGTAGCCTTGTTTTAATGCGAAGTGTGCATATTCTATTGCTGACTGGTTTGAAGTCCAGAATCAGAGATTCATTTCCTTCTCTATGATGAATGCTACTCCGAACTCTCTTCTTCCATTTGATGATCCGCTGGAGAGTACCGTGTGGGGTTTTAGATCCATTATACCACCACAACTCCGGTATAAGCTGCAAAAATCCTATGCTCTAGCCCGCAAGAACCTCCTTGCCAGCAAAAACCGCTCCAAGGCGTATTATGACGGGAACGTACGCCCACTCACACTTCACGCAGGGGACAAAGTCCTCCTACGTAACGACGCCCGGAAACATAAATTATCCCAAATCTGGGTCGGGCTCTATACAGTAATTTCAGTCCCAAGCGCTGTAAACACTACCATCAAAATAAATAGGAGATTGGTCACCGTACATAATAACCGCTTGAAACCGTTTTATGAAAATAATACGTAACTTTAAGCCACCGAATAAGCCCTGCCTACTTACGCCTAACGGTGCTTTATGGTGTAAAACACTCAACTTATACGGGAGACAGAACCATATTATACAACGGCTTAGCAACCCAAACCAGCCGAGTGATGCACGCTCCCTACTTTCCGGTAATGAAAGAAACTAACTTCAGTACCCTCAACCTTGGAGCACCATCGTTAACCTGCAATAATACTGTTACGTTTTTTACGGCTTAACGGATTCGTAGGATTAATTAAGGAATACACTTTTTAATTATCCACACAATAATTTATTTATCACAAACCAAAACACAAACACAATTCTTACAGTTCACTATAATCACTTTCAATTTAATAACTCGCACTATTAAATTCTATCTATCGCTTTATAGTTCACTTTTCTACCACTTTTCACTGTTATCACTTTAAAACACTTTTATCGCCTTTCAAATCAAAACTGACTCTCTCAGCGCCTGTAAGCCGCTTTTAATATCCAAGTTCCACCTTTATTTAACTTCTGGAACCTTCTCGAGTCCTTTTTCTCGAGCCTAGTGGTATGTTCTTTTCTTTTCATCCAGAAGCTTGAAGTTGTCTCCACTTATCGCTCGTTCCAATTTTAGTTTAGTACATAAATCCATTAGTTCAGACATCAACCGGAGTTGTTACCGACAATCGTTGATTATGCTTTTTCACAAACGGATGGCGCATAAATCATCACAATACCATAAAATTGTTCACAGGTGACGATACGAACAAGATTATCCAGGAAGGCACGAAGCCCCTGCAGGATATCTACTCGCAGTTGAACCACCTAACATGGGAGCGTACTCACACCCATTCCCCGGCCGCCATCTCATTCAGCGGCGCCCTTTTATTTTTCATAGGGTACTCATGCTATAAATGCATACCGCTACTAGCGGTACTGGCCCGCTCTACATGTGCCAGAGGACCTGGAAATGCATGTCCTCCGGATGAGAAGAATTCGCAATGAATTTGATGCAATATGAGCTCCCTGTGAACAACAAAGCCTAAACGGAAAATAATTATCTAATTTCCATTTTCAAATATACAAAATTCCTTAACGGAGAAATCTTCATACAAAAATCCACTTCAACGGAAAATGTAACATTCTCAGACGCAACCTGAGCGCACATTTTGTGAAAAAACTCCCACCGTGTGATTTGCAAGGTACGAATTTACCTTTTGTACAAGCTTTTCTGCCGATTAGAAAACAAAAAAAAGGAGTGGTCTCGACTTTGGCATTCGCGGGGAACGTAATCTGACCCACCCGAAGATAGCCTAGCGCCACTTGCCGCGTGAGAAGCGCACGGTAAGCGAGTTGCGCAGGTGGGAACTAAAGTTCAAAGGCGCGTTCCCCCGAAGTGGACAATTTTCCTTGCCACCACCGGCGCACAGTGAGAGATTTTGTTTTTTTACTCAAAATCTAATATCTCAAGAAAGAAAAAAGATAGAGCACTCATTTTTTTTTATTTTCTTTGTAATTGAATAAGGAATTAAGGAAAAGTATTGAGAACGTGAGAAAATGAAAACCTAACCTGCAAATTGTTGTTAAACCTGAGTTTTCGTTTTGGGCTATTTAAGTACTCCACATTTACTGCCTACTACATAAGAAACAGTAGGTAAAAAAAATTAATTTTTTATCCTTTAACAGTTTGGGATATGTTGAAAATTGAGGATTGACAACAATTTGAAGGTTAGGTTTTCATTTTTTTACGTTCTCAGTATTTTTCCTTAATTCCCTATCCAATTACATAGAAAATAAAAAAATGAGTGCTCTATCTTTTATCTTTCTTGAGATATTAGATTTAAAGTAGAAAAAAGCAAAATCGTCCAAATTTGTAGGTTAGGTTTTCGTTTTGGGCTATTGAGATACTCTACCTTTATTGCCTATTGAATAAGAAACGAAATGTAAAATGCAACAATTTGCAGATTAGGTTTTCATTCTCTCACGTTCTCAATACTTTTCCTTAATTCCCTATTCAATTACAAAGAAAATAAAAAAATGAGTGCTTTATCTTTTTTCTTTCTTGAGATATTAGATTTTGAGTAAAAAAAAACAAAATCTCCCACTGTGCGGCGGGTGGAAATTTTAATTTGTGGAGTGTTGTTGTTATTTGTTCAAAAAATCTATAAAAAGAAGACACCATAACACGTTTTATTTGTTATCTATGTATATAAAATAAAAATGAGTGTGCGTAGGACCACACTTTAGAAGTTTAACTTCTATGGCTAGTCTAAATTTCCAAATCAATCTTAATACAGGACGATAAGGATTAATATATTTTATTTATGAATATTCTGTTAAAGTTTATTTAATTGTTACTTATATGCTGGGATAATGTAGTTTTTAGTAAAAATAGTAGCTAATATATAGTAATAAATACATAGTGCATAGTTCATAGGAAATATGTAGTACATAGTACATTTATCGTCGGGTTAATGCAATAGTCACGAAACAGAAATTTTTGCTATTTTAAACATTGTGCAAATATGCAAAAAAGTCATATTATATTCAGCCAAAGTCACGGATCTAAATTTTTATGGGAATCTACTGGATTCAATTTGAACTTTTTCAGAACCAGTAAAATAAGTAAAATTAAGCGATTTATATTTATATCATAAACATAAATTCAAATATGTTTATACATTAAAGATCAGAAACTTAATGGCTGAGATAACTGCTGAGATATAAAGAAAACGAGCAGCTACGAAGTTTTTCAACACGCTTTTTGCGCGAAATCAAACGCTTGGTCACCAAACCCATTCTCCTCTGCATTACTTATAACTCATTACATAAAGCACTAATTAAAGAAGTACTTCCAAATCTACTTCCCACAGAAAATACTTGCGATTTTCCCTACTGGTATACTGCCCCAGATTTGTACGTAAAATACAGACGCGTAGTCGAATAGGCGAAACGCCGAAACGTATTCCATGTCGCCGAAAGCGATTAATCCAAGCAAAATATTTAAATATTGCAGTCATTTAGCTGGCTAGAGCATGGCAACTTTTAGTCGAGGTCCAGCAACAGACAGCAGCGATGGTCACGCGCATTTTTTAGTCCGGGAGCCAGCGACCTTTTGAGGGTGGTCATTTCACAAAGGCTGAAAATTTTTTTCCAGCCTTATTTGGTATCACTAGTAAGTGAATGGACCTCCAGCTTGCGCAGTTCCGGGGGGTGTAGCTGCGGCAGCCTCCCACACATGTAAAATAATAATTAAAAAAAACTAATACTGCAAAAGCTGAAACTTTGGTAACATTTACATTATGTTATAAAATAAAGAAAAAACGTATCCAGCCGAATGTAGAGTGGGGGATTATGCCCCAGCTTTTCACGTAAAGAAGTGGAAAATGCGCACTGAGTAAACTGATACCGCAAAAACTGAAATTTGGTAAATTTATAGTTAAGTGAATAACTTGAACGAAAAAAACATCCAGCTTCATATTTAGTGGGGGAAAATTGTCCAGCCGATGCAGTAAAAGACGTTGTGCATCGACATGCGCTCAGGCGCGTTGTATCTTTGGATGTAGCAGCTGGACACTTTCCCCCCACTAAATAGAAAGCTGGATGTTTTTTTCTATTAACTTATTTACTTAACTATTATATTACCGAATTTCAGCTCTTGCGGTATAAGATATCTATACTTTTCTCATGAAACACAGCGCGCCCATGTAGTTATTATACTGTCTCACAAGTTTTTGAATTTAAAGGCTATTAGTAAATATTTACACTTTTGAATATACATAATAAACCGTACAATACATAACATAAACAGGAAATATGTAGACATCAAAATAAGAAAAGTAAATATTTACATAAAAGTGCAAATAGTCTATTAATAATATATAGATACCCAATTTGCATAATACGGAGCCAAGATCTAGTAATTGCCGTTTTATGTTGTACCAAATATCTCAACCGACCGTTACATGGCTCGTCTTTGAAAATTTGATTTCGATGCCTAAATTTTGAAATTTCTAGAAACGAATCACACAGCAGTCGGTCTATTGTATCTAATACGGAAGTATCCCTTCTCCCCAAATGTTTCATCTGTTTGCTGCGAATTTGGCAGAGTGACGCCAAGCTATCCAAGTGCGATCGTTGAACTTCTACCGTTTCGAGCTGCGACAATGTCGAATATACATCCCTTCTGTGTATTTTGCTCCAAAAAGAGCGGAAAATTAAATCCTTTTGATGCGGATAAATTAAATAAGTGTGCATATATTTTAAAAATTCGCAAAGAAGCTGGTTTGGCTTTCTCTAACGTTGTTTTTCCGAAAAATTCCAACAGTTTTCAAATGTATCACAGCCAGTGCCACAATCGTTTTGCAGCATTGCCGCCTAAACATAGAGGATACGGTCCAAAAAATCAGGCTTCCTCATCTTCAAGTACAGAGTAAGTAATTCTGTTTGTTAAAATATAATAATGTGCAATGTGGGATCGAGTGTATGAGCGGGTGAAACGTACAAGTGTGCGTAGCTGCATATATGATAGCGTGTGTTTTGTAAGCATATTTGTGTGCGTATGTGAGAGACAGGGAGATGTAGCGTGACGTGGGTGAGGGGCAAAAGTATTTACATATATTTTGCGCTTAGCGTTTGCGCCATTTTAATATTTTAAATTGCGTGCATTCTATATCGCATTATAATTTTTTTTAACAACAGTGCTGTAAAAAGCGAGCATGCTGCTGGGGACGAGGGTGTTGTTCAAGACGTGGATGGCAGTAGAAGCGAGGTTGATGGTGAAAATAAGAACGCCGAACGCGAGAATGTCAATTCAGACGACGATATCGCTGGGGGCGAGGATGCCACTGATACAGGCGACGCAGCTGTAGTTGACGATGTTCACATATCTGGCGTTGTTCAAGAGGTATCGCATAATCCTATTTGTTTATTTTGTGATAAAAATAGGAAAAAACATCAAGGTCGAGAACAACAATTACACCTACTAGAAAAAGTGAAGGCATTAGCAACTATACAACAAATTGCAATGGAATTAGATGATATAGAGTTCTTTGAAAAATTGCATAACCTGGCGAAAGAAAATAAATTGATGTTTTATCACGCGATATGCAGAAAAAAATATGAAAATATAGTAGTATCAAAAAAAAATAAAGATAAGCCAAAGACAGAGTGGCATACAGCTCGCGATGTTCATTCTCAAGCATATGAGGAAGTATGTAAATTTGTTTCCGAAAATATCATCGCCAAAAATCAGTCATTTTTCCTGTCGTTTTTAAATACGCTATTTATTGATAACATTGAAGAACGCAAGGCAGATGCGTATACGTCGAAGCCGTATCATCTCAAAAACCGGCTTCTATCTACATTTAAAAAGAAAATAACCGTCGTGATGTGCAACAATCAAAAACTCGTAAAACCTTACAAAGGCGTTGTTGTAGAACAACAGTTTAATCAAATTAAAAAAAAAGAAGTTTTATTGCATGCAGCATTAATTTTAAGGCAGGAAATAAAAAACATAAAACAAAACAAATTGCCGGATCAACTTAATTCTGCAGATCTAATCAAAGGAGAGTGCAGCATTCCAGAAAATTTAACTGACTTTTATTTAAATGTACTAAGTGGACCAAATCATCGTCGTAAGCGCGGCGATAATGTAAATAGATTGGCAACGTCTTTTTCCGAGGACATCATATATGCCGTGTCGAATGGGCAAATAAAACCTTCAAAACATATATGCCTCGGTATGAGCTTAAAAAGTTTAACAAATAGCAAAAAGATAGTTAATATTATCAACCGATATGGCCACTGCTGTAGTTACACAAGTCTGGAGGGTATCGAAACCGAAGCTACGTTTTGTTCTACTCTGCGTTCTGATGTTTGTCCTGAAGGCATTATTCGATCAAAAAATCTATGCACTGGTGTTGCATTCAACAATTTTGATCGTTTCGTCGACACGTCATCCGGTAAGGACACGCTGCACGATACCGTGGGCATTATTTTTCAAAATATTGACTACTCTAACGAGCATAATAATGAGGATAACAGCGCTGAAACAAGTATAGCAGGCCCTTCCGAAAGCAGTAAAAAACGAAGGCGGACTTTCGACGCAATTACTCACGAGTTAGAACCGTACACTAAGGCACCAAAACTTTACGAATGTTTACAGCCTGCAGATGTTTCATCAAATTTATCAAACCCGAATTTAGAATGGTTAAAAAAAATTAATTTCGTGTTTATGCTTTCCCACTATTTTGAAGTACCGAAAACACCGATGTGGGTTGGTTTTAATAGCTTAATCTACGAGGACACAGCTCCAAGGCAAAAGCTCTGCTATTTAACCACAATTAATCGCTCACCGACGGACAAATCAGTTGTTGTAGAAACTATGAAGCAGAGTCAACAGGTCGCTAGAGAATGCGGCGAAAAGTATATGCAAATAACGTACGATCTCGCTATCGCTAAAATTGCACTTCAGATTCAATGTACCGAAAAACCACGTTACAACGATTTATTTATTCATGTCGGATCCTTCCACATAATGATGTCTTACTTTAAAGCAGTTGGTAAATTTATTGACAACTGTGGTATTACAAATGTTATGGTCAACGCGCAAATGCTGGCGAACGGTTCTGTAAACAGTTATATTGCAGGAAAACATTTTAATAGATGTAAACGATTGCATCCAATCGTAATATTAGCCCTGCAAATGTTACACTTCGAAGAATTTTTAAACCGGGAAAATATTGAATGCAGCGAAGACATGAAAATTTATTTAATTAAATTTAAAGACGAAAAAACTGATCAAACCCGAGCGCTACCAGAAAGCGTACAGTTTTTATTTGATGAATATGAAAAGTTTAAACAGAAAACACTGCAAGGAGAGCACGGTAAAACTCCGCAATTTTACATGATGTACATCGGTTTCATAGAGCATTATTTAACATTAAGTGCAAGTATACGAAGTGGGAATTTTCCTCTATTTATATCTATCTTGCCGAAAATAGCCAACTTATGTTTTTCTTTTAATCTACAAAACTACTCTAGATATTTAGTTAAATACCATAATAATCTGCAGAATGTTGATCAAACTCATCCAGGATTAAAAGAAAAATTCGAAATGGGAACATTTGGTGTGAAAAGAACAGATAAACCGTACTCTAGACAACCCGTCGATTTAACCTTAGAGCAGACGATAAATGCTGATGCAGCTAATAAGCTAACAGGTGTAAGTCACACAACAAATTCTATCTCTGCTCGACAGCGTTGGTGCAAAAGCCACACGCTGAGATCGACAATCATAGCTCATACGATGGAACAAACAGGGTTAAGGAAAGGTCAAGATATAACGGCTGACTTGCAGATAAGCAGAATAAGGAAAAACACTCAACAGCTTCGTAATTTTATAGAAAATATTAAACAAAATATTAATCCTTTTGCTGCTGATTTAGATCCAAATTATTTATTTAATATTTCAACAGGCCAAACGGTCTCAGAAAACATCGAGAAATTTTTACTAAATGTCGAAATAATGGGAAATCAACAGCGAGAAAATTTTATTGCAGAATGTGCAGTCGATGACAAAAGGTTCGAGAAACTAATAAAAAATAATAAAGTACTAAATTTTACAGACAGCATGCAAAAGAGAAAAATATCAGTGGCAGGAAAAATTGTTGAATTGCGCATGCAACGCGATTTGTTTGGACGATTTCTATGCATTTCATTAAAAAAATCTCTGGACATTGACAAAGTTTTAACATATCCTCTAACTCCGGTGCCATTATCGATGTGCCACATTGATGGCTCTATTTGTAAAACAAATAAGGCAGCTCTTTTAAAAATACTCGAGCAGAATATTGAGCCACATACTCCGGAGCATACGAACGTTAAGGTGTTCGATGGATTTTTTATGCTCCATTTGATGAGGGAAGTTGCAGCTACGTACGGAAACATATCTAAAAAAATGTTAAGTATGTTTTGTTCAAATGATGCGGAAATCGTTGTAATCGCCTTTGATAAGTACATTTTCCCTTCTATCAAAGACAACGAACATTGTTTGAGAGGAATGCAAGTCGCGCAATTCCACATCGAGGGAGCAGATCAAGTACGTTCTTCTGATTTTACGAAAGATTTAAAAAACGCAAATTTCAAAGAGGCGTTAGTTAATTTTTTTATACAGCACTGGACAGTTGATTACGTAGCGCCTTTTATTGGTAATAAAACTATTTATATAAATTATGATCAGTGCTATAAATATAAAGTAAATAATGGCCAGGTAGAAAGGACGCACGAAGTTTTATTAAGCTGTCCAGCGCACGAAGAAGCGGATACGAAAATCGTATTCCACGTCTGTAAAATAAATTACAACGCACATGTCACAATAAGATGCTCCGATACAGACGTGGCCGTTATAATGCTATCAAACATGAGTGCATTAAGTAATACTAATGTAAAAGTTTCAATGGAAACCGGAGTAGGCAATAATCAGCGTTTTATTAACATTACCAAATTATATGAAACGTTAGGCCCTAAATTAAGCGCAGCACTTCCGGCTTTTCATGCCCTAACGGGTTGCGACTATAATCCGTCGTTTTTCAAAAAAGGAAAAAGCCGTCCCTATAAAATTGTACATGATTCGGAAATATATATGGACGCTTTTATCAAACTAAGCAACCCACCTGACGACGAGTTGCAGAGTACATTTGATACGCTAGAAGAATATGTATGCCGTATGTATGGATACAAAAAAATAAATAAAGTTAATGAAGCACGCGTAGCAACATTTTTGAAGACCTACAATATTTTGCGAAACGACGACATATTCCGTTTATCAAAGAATAACATCGACGGATCAGCTCTACCTCCTTGCAAAATTGAGTTGCACCAACATTTGTGGCGGACAACTTATATTGCAAACATTTGGGCACACGCTCATCTTCGGGTTCCAATGGAACTGTATCCAACCGATTTTGGCTGGGAAGAGAAGGACACGAAATTCCATTTCAAATGGTTCGAGGGTGAGCAGCTACCTTCTTCTTTGGGAGATATAACCATCGATGACGATAAACAAAGTACTGCAGGTTAGAATAATATTGATATATTACTCAAATTTTTATACAATTATTATTTATGCCTTTAAATATATTATTATTATATATGTTCGCAGATGATGACGAAGATATTTCGAGGGTCGACATCAATTGCATCGATGATGTAAGCGAGAACGAGCTCGATGGAAATGAATCCGAAGATGGCGGATTCTAATAAATTCGAATATTATTTTGTGCGTAATAACATAATATGTTTATTTATTTTTATTCTTAGTATATAGTTTTGTAAATATTGTAAATACTAAAAAAGTTCAAATAATTAATAGTAAAACGTTCGAATAATAATTAATAGTAAAAAGTTCAAATAATTAATTTTTTTTTTACTTTTCTTATTTTGATGTCTACATATTTCCTGTTTATGTTATGTATTGTACGGTTTATTATGTATATTCAAAAGTGTAAATATTTACTAATAGCCTTTAAATTCAAAAACTTGTGAGACAGTATAATAACTACATGGGCGCGCTGTGTTTCATGAGAAAAGTATAGATATCTTATACCGCAAGAGCTGAAATTCGGTAATATAATAGTTAAGTAAATAAGTTAATAGAAAAAAACATCCAGCTTTCTATTTAGTGGGGGGAAAGTGTCCAGCTGCTACATCCAAAGATACAACGCGCCTGAGCGCATGTCGATGCGCAACGTCTTTTACTGCATCGGCTGGACACTTTTCCTCCACTAAATATGAAGCTGCATGTTTTTTTCGTTCAAGTTATTCACTTAACTATAAATTTACCAAATTTCAGTTTTTGCGGTATCAGTTTACTCAGTGCGCATTTTCCACTTCTTTACGTGAAAAGCTGGGGCATAACCCCCCACTCTACATTCGGCTGGATACGTTTTTTCTTTATTTTATAACATAATGTAAATGTTAACAAAGTTTCAGCTTTTGTAGTATTAGTTTTTTTTAATTATTATTTTACATGTGTGGGAGGCTGCCGCAGCTACACCCCCCGGAAGTGCGCGAGCTGGAGGTCCATTCGTTTAATAGTGATACCAAGTAAAGCTTAGGACAAGTTTTCAGCTTTTGTGGTTTTGGTCATCAAAAACGGTCGCTGGCTCCCGGACTATTTGGTTCGCACCCGTTTCTGGGCACTTGTGTCTATGCAGCTGGCTAGAGCATGGAAACTTTTGGTTGAGCTCCACTTGCAAACAGCAGCGTATAATTCTATGTGTGCGAGGAAAAATAGCCCGCGCTTGGTGGGTGGGATTGGGTTAGAATGTTGCAATGCAGAAGCTGCTCTCAGCATTCGTTTTATATTCTCGCGCCGCTCTCAAAATTCATGTCATCAGTGGTGCCACTTTGGCTCTATAGAGCCATTTGTGGCTCTTTATAAAAAAAACTTTTAAAATTGGCTCTTTGGCTCTTTTTCAACTTAAATGGCTCTTTTGCCTTTTTCTTTCAACTTGATCTTGAATTTTAACTGATTTGGTTTTTCCTAATTACATACTCGCAAAGAATTTACCATTACTGTTACTGGATAAAAATTCAATATTTGATTTCAAGATTTGAAGATTTTAGAACTATCCTACAACTAATTTCTCTGGTCGACCATGCCTCCTACTCGTATGGTAAAGAAGAAGATTTGTTTTTGACTTCTTATTGTTCGCGGTTTTCAATGCAATTTCTGTTGTGTTTGAATTTGGCTCTTTTTATCAGCTTTGGCTCTTTTTCTCGGAAAATTTGGCTCCAAAATTTTTTGTTTAGTGGCAACCGTGGACTCATATTCTCGCACGCCATCGCACACAGCAGCGAATGTATGAATGTATGCAGACCCGCTCTCAAAATCCATGGCATATTCACGCCGCTCTTAGCATTCATTTCATCCTCTCGCACACATTCGCTGCTGTGTGCAATGGCGTGCGAGAATATGACATGAATTTTGAGAGCGGCGCGAGAATATAAAACGAATGCTGAGAGCAGCTTCTGCATTGCAACATTCTAACCCAATCCCACCCACCAAGGGCGGGCTATTTTGCCTCGCACACATATAATTATGCGCTGCTGTTTGTAAGTGGAGCTAAACTAAAAGTTTCCATGCTCTAGCCAGCTGCATAGGCACAAGTGCCCACAAACGAGTGAGCAACAAAGTGCGCGTGTCGCCATCATGTGTCCAGAAACGGGTGTAGCAACAAAATGCGCGTGTCGCGAATTCCTTGTTTTACCCCCAGCGAAAAAGTGCCAAACGCGCCTAAAGAAGTTAACACTTCAAAAAGAATATAACACTGCGAACACAGAAACCACGAACTCACACAAATAAGATATTAATACGTTGCTATGGTGTTAATAATAAAAAACTTGCAAAACAGTCCAACATCAACACAACAAACGGACTATTTTCATCCATGATAATTTTACTATTTTCATTATAATAACTAATTATAGATTATAAGTAGGTAAATGAACTGATTTAAATAACCAGCCGACCAGAATCAAAAATTTGACATCTTACTAATACAAATAATAATCATTGCGTAGCAACACAAAAGCTGCTTCCTTTGCTGTTTCCGTGTATTTTCAGGAAACTTGGAGCAAAGCTTTTGGTTCCAGAACAAAGCCTTCTATATTTACAAGCCATGCACAAAGAAATCTCACACTCACAATGAATACCTAGAACACAATGCTCACCATAAGCCGTGGGCTATAAAAGCTTATCGTTGACAAATAATAGACACCATGTATCTACCTAGGAACGAACAAAATGAAACTATCGGCGATGTGACCATAACTACGACCAAAAAAATTAGAACCTATTTCTATTTTTTGGTTGACGCTTACAGTTCTACCAAATCATACATAGAAAAAAACACCGCTGTCAACAAATAAAACGTTATTATTTTGACAAAAAAGTGCCTTTTTGACAAATTTTGTTGTGTCTGAGGGTGCTTTATTTTAAAAATAAAAAAAATACACGTGTTGCATTCTTTTTTTTTTCATATTAGTTTAAATTAGTTTCAATTTAAATTTGAAACTCATTTGACAGGAAAAAAATTTTTTTCAACGCCTACGATATCGCTTTGCTCTATTATAATTTTGGTTTTACGATTGACAGCGATGGCAAAATTTGAGAGCGATAGAGCTTTCATAGCCCACGGCTTATGGCGAGCATTGTGTTCCTGCTAGAAAGCATAATAGGACTTCAATTTAGCTGTCAAACTGTGTGGAGTGTGGTTATGTTGGTTTATTGGGAATCAATTAATCTTCTTTAACCAATTAAAAACAAAAATTTTGGAAATTAATTGTAACATTTATTTACTACATATTACAAAGTTGAGTTAATAATGTAAATAATAAGTGAAATTGCATCCCTGACTTTCTTCCTTAATGGATATCATGCCGTGTTTGTCACACCAAGCAAAAGCCGTACCTGGAGGTAGGAAACTACAGCTAAAAATAAATTTATATAAATATTTGGCAATATTTAGCAAACTATTCGTTTTAACTTATCTTCATTTGTTTATATTCCTATAAAACTGTAACTGGCTGCAACAAAAACTGGCTGATCCGTCATGTGACATCATGGCCCCAAAGAACAGTTTCCAGTAACAAAGCACAATTTTGCTTAACTACAAAAATCGCGCCAAACTGATATTATGCACCTGTTATTTTTATAAAAAAAACTTATTTTTAACAAAAATCACGGCGCTTTCATTTAATAAAAGACTTTCCGCGGCGCGAATCACTTATTTTCCTCGGGATTTTGACATGTTGTTCCTCCATAACCAACATAAAACCCGCAAATCCTATTTTTAACATGTATAGTTAAATTATTAATTTATGACACATATTACGTTTTACTTTTTTCACTGTTTCACGTTTTTGATTTTGATGACATAACTTTTATTTTAAACAAAACCACACTTGCAACAGCACTTTCCGCGGCACGAAAACTTCTTTCCCTTTGATTTTAATGGGATTTTGACACTTCACGAATTTTGGTTGGGACTTCATACAACCACAAACACACACATGCAGCATGGCTTGTAAATATAGAAGGCTTTGTTCCAGAACCATGATCCCCCGTGTATGAATAAGTGAAATTATACGGCCATTCACTTGGGACTCACGTCAAACCTGTCTGTGTAAAATTTGAGTATTACACGGTGCATTTAAATTTCTGCCTCTTTTCCGTGGAACAATTATTCTATTGTCTATGTGATTGTGCACAAAACAACAAAAATTCTTATTATCGCAGTCCCAGCGAAGAAAGTTATGCTTGTGTTAGTGTAATTTGCTGTGAGACCGAAATTTTTCTTGGATTCACAAGTGAGACCAACACATGTACTTCCCTGCGCCCCCTTGCCTAAAAAACCGGTTTATTGGAAGTAATTGGAAAGTAAGTCTGGGAAAGTGATTGGTCGTGTAATTTGGCTCAATGGCCTTTAAAAATGATTTAACGTGATAGAGAATATTTTTATGAATTTTGAGTACGGGTTGCCTGAAGTGTTTTTTTGCTTGTAGAATGTAATGATTGTAGGCGTGGGTGTAGGGGGTGTATGCGAAGTATGCAGGGTGTTATTATTATTACTTAGATTTGAAGCCAAAATTATGCATTTTACGAAAAATTAAATGAGATGTAGTTGCAGTTTTTCGACGGCTTTTGTTTGGACACTTTAACTATTAACAGAATCTATCAAGGTGCAAAACGCCCACTAGCAGCGAAAATATATCCATAAAAATAACGAAAAAATGCGAATATTCCATTTTTCCCCTTTTTGAAGTTTAAAGAAATTTTCTTGTTCACCATCATAATAATACTACATTCTAAAAAGGAAATTACCTCATACAATGTGATATACAAAAATTAAAGGGCAATAAATTTTCAAATTTAAGGTCAATTTTTGGGATTTTATTTATTTATTGAAGTTTTAACTTCTTTAGGCGCGTTTGGCACTTTTTCGCTGGGGGTAAAACAAAGAATTCGCGACACGCGCATTTTGTTGCTACACCCGTTTCTGGACACATGATGGCGACACGCGCACTTTGTTGCTCACTCGTTTCTGGGCACTTGTGCCTATGCAGCTGGCTAGAGCATGGAAACTTTTAGTTTAGCTCCACTTACAAACAGCAGCGCATAATTATATGTGTGCGAGGCAAAATAGCCCGCCCTTGGTGGGTGGGATTGGGTTAGAATGTTGCAATGCAGAAGCTGCTCTCAGCATTCGTTTTATATTCTCGCGCCGCTCTCAAAATTCATGTCATATTCTCGCACGCCATCGCACACAGCAGCGAATGTGTGCGAGAGGATGAAATGAATGCTAAGAGCGGCGTGAATATGCCATGGATTTTGAGAGCGGGTCTGCATACATTCATACATTCGCTGCTGTGTGCGATGGCGTGCGAGAATATGATGACATGAATTTTGAGAGCGGCGCGAGAATATAAAACGAATGCTGAGAGCAGCTTCGGCATTGCAACATTCTAACCCAATCCCACCCACCAAGCGCGGGCTATTTTTCCTCGCACACATAGAATTATACGCTGCTGTTTGCAAGTGGAAGTGGAGCTCAACCAAAAGTTTCCATGCTCTAGCCAGCTGCATAGGCACAAGTGCCCAGAAACGGGTGCGAACCAGAGTGCCCAATTTGGATGCGGCCAGTAAAACTCAGCATACAACTACATGTAAACGCCCTGTGCGTGAGCCCCCTTTGAAATGCTCGAGCTCATCCCAGTTTCTCAGAATTTTGTCTACTTTTTATGGCCTTAAAATTTTCAATTTGTTTGCCAGGGTTTCTTAGAATTTCTGATAGTTTTTCTAATCGTCGGGATTTTCTGAAATTTAAAGAGGACGACTTTTCAATAGTTTTTTAGCATGTCGCAAAATATTTCACTTGAGGGTTTCCCGAATATTTTCAGGTTTGGGGAGTTTTCTACCATTTGTGATAAAATTTGCATTTACATGAATTGCACATTACATTTATTACATTAATTATTAGTCACAACGAATTATTACTCTGATTATTTACATAAAACTTAATATCTAATCTTATTAATAATAATAATAATAATAAAATCTGTTGATCGATTTCAATTCTCTAAAACTCATATTTTTCGTCTTTAGCATAATTACATATGTCCTATTTTTTGTTTTCCAAAACAAAATTTATTCGTACCTAAAACGAGAAAAAACTTGTTTCCACCTGTTCCCTTGAACCAATTTTATCCAAAACACATTCATTAAATTACTACGATATTTCTCTTAATTATAACGTCAAAAAATCATTTATTTGAACTTTTTCGCTATCCCTCCTGGAGCGCGTTCAAAAACCTTACTATGGTTAACTATGGTAAACTTTTGTCGTACTCCGTGGTTAACTACAACATAACCGCGAGCATAACTTTTTGGCGTTCAACAACTCCCGTGGTTAACCATGGTGTAGTTAAATTTTAACCATGCTCGGGAGCATGGTTAGCGATAGTTAAGAAGAAGAAGAATAAAAACAATTTTTTGACATTTGTTTTAATGTTAATAATGAACAAATCAAAGTGGGATTTGTGAGATTATTTTAAACAAATAATTATTGGAAATAATTGAAGCAAATAGCCGACACTATTTTATGGGAAAAAATTTTAAATTTTCCTTACCACGTAGTTAACCACGGTGCGTACAAAAACCTCCATGGTTAAACATAAACTTTCGTGGTTAAGTGAAGTGATGTAGCATAACCACAGCTTACCTCGTGTTTAACTATAGTAAGGTTTTTGAACGCGCTCCTGGACTATTTAAATATCAATTTTTAAGTCTTAAGGCTCAAACAGGACCCATCCGTTCCGTCCGCTCCGCACAGCTTTCCTTTGTTCTTTTTAACATTGCGTCCGCTTGATTGTCGCTACCGCTCCGTTCGTCTCATGAAAAGTTTATGGAAATGTCAAATTTCCAACTTTTAAGAACGGACGCAACGGATTGGTTATGTTTAAGCCTTTACTAGTAGCCTAGTCGGCGAGGCATTTTTATGGCTATTTTGGCCCATTGGCGAGATTATTATTAGAGTCGCTGCGTTTTAGGATGTAGTTTAACACACTAAGTTTGCCCACAATTTGGTTGGCCGAATAACTTATTGTGAATAAAATATGCAATTTTTACATTTCTTTTAATATCTCCGTTCCTGCTAACTTTTAGTATACCATGCGCATTGAGGAAGCTCTTCCCTATAAAATTATCTAAAAAATAAACCCTACTAGGTCCCTAGTCCCTAGGTGCAAGTGTGATCTTGTAAAAACCTCCCAAAGTTTTCAAATCATGTTATTTTCACTCTTTGTTTACTTGAATAAAACTGCACATAGAGGGCTGACACTCTTAAGATGGTGTCTATGTAGCCCCGACAAAGTACAAAAATTAGATTGATTCATTACTTTTGGAGTAATAAACTATGTTCTTTTGTTTTTAACATTGCTGCCATTTCTTGTAAGATCGGTTTATAATTGGGGAACTCATTTAGAAAACTTAAGACACAATTGAAAAAGAAATCCTGTTGGAATTTTCGAAAAATCGCAAATTTGTTTCCCTAGCATAGAAGTGCGCCTTTTGTGTTAGAAGGGTAACACTATTATTATTATTAATAAGATTAGATATAAGTTTTATGTAAATAATCAGAGTAATAATTCGTTTTGACTAATAAATTAATGTAATAAATATAATGCGCAATTCATGTAAATTTTATCACAAATGGTAGAAAACTCCCCAAACCTGAAAATATTCGGGAAACCCTCAAGTGAAATATTTTGCGACATGCTAAAAAACTATTGAACTATTGGATGCGGCCAGTAAACTCAGCATACAACTACATGTAAACGTCCTGTGCGTGAGCCCCCTTTGAAATGCTCGAGCTCATCCCAGTTTCTCAGAATTTTGTCTACTTTTTATTTCCTTAAAATTTTCAATTTTTTTCCAGGGTTTCTTAGAATTTCTGATAGTTTTGTAGTCGTCGGGATTTTCTGAAATTTAAAGAGGACGACTTTTCAATAGTTTTTTAGCATGTCGCAAAATATTTCACTTGATGGTTTCCCGAATATTTTCAGGTTGTTGTGGATGATGTTTATCGTCCAACGTGGTTCGCTTATGAGTATATGGAGAAGTTTTTGAATCCGGTATATAAATGCAAACAAACAATAACCACGGTAAGTTTTTTATTAATTAATGTAAACTATTTATTCATTACAACCCATTACATGTAAATTAAATTTTATTAGTATTTTTTTGGCCAAGTGTAGTTCATAAAAATTAATTAAATTTACCAAATTTTCTTTTAATTTGAACCAACTCAGGTAGGTATTATCATTTAATTGTATCGCAGGAAAACTGGACAGCACAAGTTGGTCAATTTTAATAAAATAAATTGTTCAGACAACAATTGGTAAATACATAAGGTACTATTAGTAGATGCTATTGCCTCTTTAAATGTTCAACACACTTTTGATCAAATGTTATATAATTATTTTTTCACCACGTACCTTTAAATTTCCTTTTTGTTGTTACTCTTTTTTTTGTATATTTAAAAGCACCGGAATGTTTTTTTTTGTTTCTTTATTAATTTTTTACCACTGAACTAGCTGTGTTACACAATAAATATGCACAAAACTGTTCTATTTGTCCTTTTGTTACATGAAAGAAATACTTTTCATAATTGTTGCTAATATTCTTAATAATATTTATTAATTGTACTCATGGTATTTTGTTCTTCGAACGGTTTTAACAACTTCAAAAATGTCCTAATTTAATATTAAACTTTGCTTCATTTCTTTATTTATTTAAAATTTTCACTAACTCTAGAAAACAATAACTAGTATTATTTAGCTCACTATATGCGGTAAATATTCCTTTTCCTTTTATTTAATTTACTTATTTCTCGCACATCATTTCCTTATTTATTTAAAATTTTCACTAACTCTATTTCTCGCACATCATTTCCTTATTTATTTAAAATTTGCACTAACTCTAGAAAACAATAACTAGTATTATTTAGCTCGCTATATGCGGTAAATATTCCTTTTTCTTTTATTTAATTTACTTGTTTCTCGCACATCATTTCCTTATTTATTTAAAATTTTCACTAACTCTATTTCTCGCACATCATTTCCTTATTTATTTAAAATTTGCACTAACTCTAGAAAACAATAACTAGTATTATTTAGCTCGCTATATGCGGTAAATATTCCTTTTTCTTTTATTTAATTTACTTGTTTCTCGCACATCATTTCCTTATTTATTTAAAATTTTCACTAACTCTATTTCTCGCACATCATTTCCTTATTTATTTAAAATTTGCACTAACTCTAGAAAACAATAACTAGTATTATTTAGCTCACTATATGCGGTAAATATTCCTTTTTCTTTTATTTAATTTACTTATTAAAATTTCCCGTCAGATTACTAAACACCAGAAAACCGCACCGTCGCCGATCGTGGGTTAAAAAAAACACTTTCTGGTATTATTCAACTTTAATTTTAACGTAACACTGCCCCAAGAACCGATAGTTTTTGTTATATCAAGAATAATCCACCCGCCAGCGATCGTGGTTTATACAACACTCTCTTAATTATGGATGCGCCCGCCGCCGCTAAAGGTTAGAACAACACTACTAATTATCGACGCGCCCGCCGCCGTTGATAGTTCAAACAATACTCAATTACTTAAAATTTTCACCCGCCGGTGGTGGCATGGAAAAATTGTCCACCGGCTGGGAAAAACTCGCCCTTGAATTTGTTCCCACCTGCGCAACTTGCTTACCGCGCGTTTCTCACGCGGCGCATTGCAAGTTGCGCTTGATTATTGTTGGGTGGGTCAAATTACGTTCAAGAAAGTCAAAATCAAGATCACTGTTTGCCAGAAAAGCTTGGGAAGGGTGCAAAGGTAATTGCGCACCTTGCAAATCTCACAAAATGCGCGCGGATTAGGTTACGTCTGGAACATTTGTTGAAGTGGAATTTTGTACGTTGAAGATTTGTCCGTTAAGGAATTTTGTACATTTGAAAATGGAAATTAGATAATTATTTTCCGTTTAGGATTTGTTGTTCGCAGGGAGCTCATATTGCATCAAACTCATTAACTGCGAATTTGATGTAAAAGGCTCCCTGTATGAAAGTATATGGGAATTTGTCTAAGGGCTCCGTTTTTCACCGAGAGAGACCCTTACAAATTCTGTATGTAACATTCCTTCCCCCCTGGAATAAGAGAATCGCTACGAAACGAAGTAAGTAGAGCGATTCTCTGTTTGGATAGTTTGTGGTGAAGGTTTTGGGCTCGTCTCGCGAACTAGGGGGAGTTTATTGGATTGACGTAGCGCAGGTGAGATTTTTCTGGCGATCTCTTCAACCCTTTTGTATGAAGGTGGGTTGGTAGAGTGAGGCGTAGTGACGCATTATAAGGAGGCGTGGTGAATGGCGGTATGGCGGCCCGATTTACCCTATGGGTATTGGGGTCCCAGGCCCTGGTTGTACTAATTGTATGGAAGAGGCCCTTGGTAATGTGTGGGATCTACTTAGAGGCCGCACCGCGTATCGTCACCTGTGAATAACTTTATGGTATTATTGGAGGTTATCGATGGTACTCCAAGGTTGATGGTGCTAAAGTTAGTTTCTTTTATTACCGGAAAGTAGGGTAGGACTTAAATGGTGGCGTAGAGTTACGTTTTATTTTCGTAAAACGGTTTCAAGCGATTATTATGGACGGTGACCAATCTCCTATTTATTTTGATGGTAGTGTTTACAGCGCTTGGGACTGACACTACTGTATAGGGCCCGACCCAGATTTGGGATAATTTATGCTTCCGGGCTTCGTTACGTAGGAGGACTTTGTCCCCTACGTGGAGTGTGAGTGGGCGTACGTTCCCATCATAATATGCCTTGGAGCGGTTTTTGCTAGCAAGAAGGTTCTTGCGGGCTAGGGCATAAGATTTTTGCAACTTATACCGGAGTTGGTGGTAGTAACTCTCGTGGTTGTAAAGTGGCTCCGGGTTGCGTTTAAGGTTGGACGGGACGTCGGCAATGAAACCATATAGGCAGTCCATGGGGGTAAGTTTGGTTCCCTCGTGTACGCTATTATTGTACACGAACGCTGCCGTGCGCAGAAACTGGTCCCAATTGTTTGGGCTCTCATCTACTATGGTACGTAGGTACTCGATCAGAGGTCTATGAGCTCGTTCTAGCGCGCCATTGGATTGTGGGTGGTAGGCTGAGGTCTGAAGTTTTTTAACTTTTAAGAGCCTACACACGCCCTTGAAGAGGTCACTCAGGAAATTTGATCCCTGGTCGGTGACTATTTGTTTGGGTATGCGATAGCGCGTGACGATTTCGTCGAAGAAAATTTGTGCTATCGTTTGGGCTTCCCCATTGGGAATGGCATACCAGTCGACGAATTTTGTCAGGTTATCCTGGAAGGTTAGGATGTATTTATTTCCGGAATGGGTTTCTTCCAGGGGACCTACTACGTCTAAATAGACTTTTTCGAAGGGCTTTTCTGCTATGTCTGTAATAACCATGGGCATTCGGAATTGTCTAGAGGCCTTCATGGTTTGACATTTCTTGCACCTTCTTATGTAGCGAGTGATATCGCGGAACATGTGTCTCCACCAATATTTACGACGTACGCGATTATATGTCTTAACGACTCCCTGGTGTCCGCCGAAAGGGGAGTCGTGGTAGTCTTTCAGTATTGTAGTGATTTCTTCGGGACTTGTAATCACTTCAACTTTCCTTCGTAGCTCGCTGGAGCTATCTTTGGAGGCTTCGACGGGTTGTGGAATTTCCGTTTCAAGGTCTGTTTCTTTAGGCCCTTCGTCGATATTGGGGGCTTCTGCAGTTGGAACGAGTTCGTCTTTTTCCTCATCCTGCATTTTTTGTGCCTGTGCTCTAGTGACTGCGTTGCATTGTTTCGGTCGTTCACTAGGAGGCAATGTATTCCCGTTTCTCTCGGGTGATATAGTTAGGGGTTCACCGGGTTGGTGAATTAGAGCTTCCACCGTGAAGGTATTGGGCTCTTCTGCTCTTTGTGGAATCCGGCTGAGAGCATCAGCATTCGTATTGTATTTACCCGGTTTATACTCAATTTGGTAATCGTATTCGGACAATTTATGGTGAAACCTAACGAGTCGAGTTGTGGGGTCCTTGACGTTGAAGACTCCCTTAAGAGGTTTATGGTCTGTATAGACCGTAAACTTTCGACCCATCAAATAACACCTGAAGTTTTTAACAGCCCATACTATGGCTAGCAGCTCCTTTTCGACGGTGGAGTAATTGCGCTCCGCCTTGTTTAGAGTGCGACTTGCATAAGCTATGGGTTGGTCTTGGCCTACGATTCCTTGAGAGAGCACTGCTCCGAGTGCCTCACTGCTGGCGTCCGTTGTTAGATTGAACGGTTTTTCGAAATCAGGGTATATCAGCAGTGGTGGGGAGACTAAAGAACGCTTCACCGTTTGAAATGCTTCCTCGCATTTTGGCGTCCATGAAAATTTCACGCCCTTTCTTAGCAAATTGGTTAGGGGGCGTACGATCTTAGAAAATTCTGGGATGAATTTTCTATAGTAGTTGGCAAGGCCCAAGAAGGACTGGACTTGCCTGACGGTACGGGGCGCCGGGAAGTTTTGGACACACTCCGTTTTTCTGGGGTCTGGTAGGGCTCCCTTTTCAGAGCATACATGACCCAGGTAGACTACTTCCTTTTTCAAAAATTGGCATTTCTCCGGTTGCAATTTGAGGTTGTTTTCCCTCAACCGGTCGAATATGCGTCGTAGCTTGGAATTATGGTCCTCAAGGTTCTTACCATAGATGACTATGTCATCTAGGTAGACGAAGCATTCGAGGCCTTGTAGACCAGTAAGGACATAATTCATTAGTCGCTGAAACGTAGCCGGGGCGCCTTTTAACCCGAACGGCATACGTTTGAACTCATAATGGCCATAGTTCGTGCTAAAGGCCGTCTTGGGGCGATCCTGTGGTTCCACTAGTACCTGGTGGTAACCACTGGCCAAGTCGAGGGTAGAGAAGTATCTCGAGTGACCGAGCTGGTCTAGGATGTCCTCGATTCTTGGTAAGGGATACGCATCACCTATTGTCTTTTCATTAATTTTGCGGAAATCCACAACTACGCGCCATTTTTTCTCACCGTCGGGGCCCGGTTTTTTCGGTACCACTAGGAGGGGTGAGTTCCAAGGACTTTTGCTGGGTTGAACAATATCGTTGTCCAACATCTCTTTCAATTGGTCATTTATGACTTGCCTTTGCGTTTCGGGCAATCTATACATTTTTTGGTTAATAAATTGGTCGTAGACCATGGGGATCTCATGTCGTAGAGCTTCCGTGTAGGTTAGCTTGTCCCCTTTCAAATGGAATATGTCGGCATATTCGTAACAAAGATCCCGTATGGACCGCTTCTCGTCGGCCGTTAGAGGGTGGTCGAGGCTGAGTTCCTCGTCTAGCTGTTTGAAGCGCGTTTCACGCTCAGGGTCCGGATCCTCATGGTCCGGGAATATGTATCGTAGATGACAGATGGACTCGATTTCCTTTGCATTCGTTCCCAACTTCGCTTTTGCCTTTTTTCCCTTGGGTATACCTTGCGGGATTGCACCATTATTGGGTATACTTTGGAGCCTTGCGTTAGATGACGATGGGGTACTGGCGCTCCTGAGACCGTCTGGTTCAGAGCCTGTAAGATACTCACATACGTCATTAGCATTTGTTAGAGACTTAGGGTTGTTGTTAGAGGCTAGGTGAATAGTCGTGTAGTCTTTGATTGGGACGAGCGTAAGTGATAGGTTCGTCAGGACTACTGGTTGGGTGTTAACGTTGATGAGACCAACATACACTGTTTTTGTTCCAGTTGGCAAGAGGGAATTGGCGAGGAATACTCCTTCGCTCGGCTCGTAAGATTCACAGAGCATTTCCTCCTCTAACCTTAGGGGAATGGGGACCACCATTTGAGACCGGCTTGGTAGGCGAATGGATTTCTCCAATGCCACGTTATATTTGCCTGAATTGGTCTCATAGTCGTTGGAGTTGTTTTCCAACCTTGAACCATCTAGAGATAGGCAGCTGGTATTCCTCTCTGAGGCTACCTGGGAGACACCACCGGGGTTTATCTCGGCTACTACGAGTTGAGATTCCCTAGTTTGGGTTTGCTCCTGCTGCTCTCTAGTGTTTGACTTGGCGGATCCATTGCGTAATGGAATTGCAATTTCTACTGGGTTGATTTCCGTGCGAGGAAATCGCAGTGTTTGGTTTGGACCTTCGACGTTACAGTTTTTGGAAAGAAAGTCGTTTCCTAACAGACCATCGTTAGGGATTTCTTGTGTGTTTTTCACAATTTGGAAGGTGCATGGGAGGGGGGTGTTTAGAATGATGTTCCCCTGACAGCTCCCTAATGTTTGACCTTGGCCGTATGGCGTTTGTAATGTGCATTTTTTAGTGGGATCTGGTAAGTTGGGATCCTTTAGTTTTTTATGTTTTAGTATACTGACCTCAGCGCCGGTGTCCACTGCCAGGTCGGCTTTGCCGTTAAGGCTTATATCTAGAGGAAGAGTGACGAGTGGAACACTTGGTTCGGGTGCATGAGGCCCCCCTTTGGTAATATTTTGAGGACTTATTGTCGGGCCGGGGTTTCTTGGTCCGACTGCGGGGAGTTTCCCGCTTGTTGTGATTCCCAGCGCTGTCTTTGATGACAGTCATCCACCGTGTGGCCACGTCTGTGGCAGAAATCACATCTACATCTAATATTGAACACTGACCTTGTGTTATTGGCTGTTTGTTGACGGCCATTAGGTTGGTTGGATCCATTATTCATGGGTCGGTTGTTTGGTTGTCTATTATTGTTCTGGTTAGGGGGTTGTTGGTCGGAATAGCGATAATTACCCATAGGTTGTGACCGCGGGTCTGGGTAACGGTTGTTACCTTGGTACTGAGACCGCTGGTTGGGGTAACGATTATTATTATTATTATTATATGAAGGCCCCTGGTTTTGGTAGCGATTATTATTATTATTATTAAATGACGGCCCCTGGTTCTGGTAACGATTGTTATTATATGAGGACCTTGTGGGTTCTATTGGTCGGGGGCAGTCCCTCGCGTCGTGCGAGTTGGACCGGCAGATTATGCAGAAGGGCGTGTTCTTACGTTTTAAACAGTCTGCATAAGTATGCCCTCTGTTTCTGCAGTAGCTACAGGTGATGTTTAAGGGTTTATTTTCATTTTTTGGAACGGGGCTTAAAGTTGTTACTTGGTTGGCGCTTTGTAGTGACGCCGGCGGTATTGTTTGTATCGTGTTTGCTGGGTTTGTGGGTGGGGCGTATGTTGTGTACATTACCTGTGGGCTTATCGGGCTTTGAAGTGTTGTTTGCGGCATGGTCGGTGCGGGCGGGGCGGTGTACTGAGTGTGTTGGTTGGGCGTATTTGTTAGGGTCATTTGGTAAATGTTTTCCGACTTAGGGATAGGGACTGTTTGCCCATAAGGGTTGTATGCCGGTTGAGGTACGGTCATTTGGTAGGAGGCATACACAGAATTTTGTTGTAGCTTCTCCATATCTAGTGCCTTTTGGGTTAGGCTATCCAATGTGTCTTCTCCCAGAGTCAGGAGATACTGGCAGAGGTGGGGGTTGGTAACCCCACTCCGCAGGGCATTTTTTGCGAAATCTTGCAGTTGGGCCTTTACGGCCGGTGCTGCCATCGCACCATATTTAGTGGTGGCCGCCTCTTCGCATAGTGACAACTGCTGTTTGATCCTAGTGGTATAGGCCGTGAGCGGCTCTAAGGGGAACTGGCGTAATTGAATTAATTTATTAACCAGTTCTTGATATGTTTCCCTGGGAAGATAAGTCCTGTTTAGGAGGTTTTCTGCCTCCTCAAAAGTTGCAGGTTGGGAGGAGGCAATTAGTTGGTAGGCCTCTCCCCGAAGCCTAGTTGGGTAAATTTGAATAAAGGCGGCCTTTTCTTGTTCTGTCAGGCACTGTAGTACCCGACGGCAACAGCCTAGGAACATTTGTAGTTCAGTTGCCATCGTTGGGTTTTGGCCGCCAGAGAAAAGAGGGACTAGTTGAGCCGTTAATTTGGCGACTTTAATATATTCGTCGGCCATGGCTGTAGGAAATTCTTTTTGTAGTATAGATTTGACAAGACGACTGTCTTGAAAGGTCGCCTCCTCTTCCTCTAGGAGGGACAAGGATCGGGTTGAGAGATCGACCCAATCCGCGAGTAGGTCT